>JAULJZ010142630.1:0-31503 GCA_032270985.1 Heliamphora pulchella | reverse complement strand
GAGAAAGGAAGCTACTTGGCCCTGAAATTGTGCAAATCACCACCGACAAGATAAAATTGATTCGAGAAAGATTGAAGCAGTCTCAAGACCAACAGAAAAGTTACGCGGATAATCGGAGACGCGACCTAGAATTTGAAGTCGGAGATCATGTATTCTTGAAAGTATCGCCATGGAAATGAGTAATGAGATTCGTAAAGAAAGGGAAGTTGAGTTCCCGTTACATTGGGCCCTATGAGATCATTAAAATAATTGGCAACACAGCATATCAATTGGCTCTACCTCCAGAGTTATCAGGATTACACGACGTATTCTATGTCTCAATGTTAAGGAAGTACATGCCGGATCCTTCTCATGTGCTAACAGTGCAACTAGTCGACCTGAAATCCGACCTTACGTATGCAGAGAAACCAGTACAAATATTAGACAGAACGGAACAAGTTCTGCAAAAAAAAGTTATTCCTTTGGTAAAAGTATTGTGGCGGAGCCATTCGGTAGAATAAGCCACCTTGGAATGTGAAGAGGACATGCAAAAAAAGTATCCACACCTTTTTGAGTAGAAAAGTACGAAAATTTTGAGGACAAAATTTCTTAAAAGATGGTAGATTGTAATAACCTGTATCATGACTGTTAATAAAAATAAGACACATGTCACTCCTTAGAATAATATATTATGTGATAGTTCGTAGAAAATTTGTAAAAATAAAATTTCTGACAAATAATAATATAGCGATAAGAATTTTACATATTTCTAGATTTCTTTGCATATGATAGGATTATAAAAAGATTCTGGATAAGATCAAATCAAAGTTAATGATTGAAAAAGATTTAGAAAAGATTTTGGATAAGATCAAATTAAAGTTAATGATTGAAAAAGATTTGGATAAGATTCTGGATAAGATCAAATCAAAGGTAATAATTGAAGAAGATTTGGATAAAATTCTAGATAAGATCAAATCAAAGATAATGATTGAAAAAGATTTGGATAAGATTCTGGAAAAGATCAAATCAAAGGTAATGATTGAAGAAGATTTGGAAAAAATTCTGGATAAGATCAAACCAAAACTAATGATTGAAAAAGATTTGGGCCAGCCTATAAAAGGCAATTGGTAGCAACATATCATCACATATCATCTCTCACACACAGTGAGCTTTTATGCCAAACACTCAACGCCACCACCACTGCGAGCCCGACACCGCTCAGCCACTGCCGTCGCTGGGCGTAGCCGACACCACCCACGCCACCGTAAGCCTCCACCACCGTCCCCAACCACCATTTCTCTCTCTGTTATGGAATCTCTCGCTCTCTCCGTTATGCATTGAGATTTTATCACTAGAGGATTAAAAATTTTAGGATCAAGAACAAGGAGAAAGTTTTGTCACACCTAAGTCGAGGTGAGATATTTAAATATTATCTTGACCATAAATGTAATATTATTTTGAATATAAATACATGTGAGATGCTTAAATATTATCTTGAACATAAATACAGTATTATTTTCTAACCTAAATGCTATTTTGAATATAAATGCATGTGCGATGCTTAAGTATTATCTTGAATATAATTGCAATATTATTTTGAATATAAATGCTCGTGAGATGCTTAAATATTATCTTGAACATAAATGCAGTATTTATTTTTGAATATAAATGCAGGTGAGAGTGCTTAATTATTATATTGAACATAAATGCATGAATTATGCTTTAAATTTGTTTTATATCCATGTTTTGAAGCATGAAAAATTGTTATATCGTGATCTTTTATTCAAATGTACTGGTGTTGTTTTTAAAAAATGCTATCTGCACTTTTACAAAGCATGAGAATGTGAAATGAAGATTTTTGATAATGTGATACTGTTCCAAAGTGCCAAGTTACAAGGGTTTTCGGCCCTTTATATCCCGTTAGGAGAGGTTGCTCAATTATGGGTGTTGTTGCTCCCTATGGGGGAGGTTGCTCGTTGAGCGGGGGTTTTTGCCTTAAAAGTTTTGCGAGTTATAAGTCCCAGACAGCACATACCACTCGTGCTTGGTGGAGAGTGGCCCTTATTTCAACACGCTGCTAATCCGTGCAGTGAGCTTTGAGGTTCCGGTACTGTCGGAACTCCCGGTCGTGAGGTTGACGACTACTTGGTCACTGTTGGGTATGAGTTGTGAATAAGATATGATTATTTTGCACTGTGGTGGTTATATCAGAAACTTTATTTTTTAGACAGTGAGTTTCATAATTTGTGGTTGTTGAGCCTAAAATGCTAGTTTTACAAAGATTGAGTAAAGTTTGTTATAATTTGTGAGATCCTAAAAACATGATAAGGTTATTTATAAAATTTTGTGACAAGTGGATGCAATATCTTATTTTTTTTATGGAAAGTATTATGTTTTAGTAGAATGACTGTTTTTTTTTCTTGTTCATTGTAATACTAAATGCACTCTCGTTTAACCTTTGTGGTTGCAGATAATAGGGATGGCTAGAGTTGGTCTACCACAGCCGTCAAGTTTATAATCCCAGGCTCGTAGTTAATGTTTTTTTTTTTGTAAAATATACGCTGATTTAGGGATACAGGATAGCGTATTCGAAACATGTACAGTTACTTGTTTCTAATAAATAAATAATTTGAGTTTGAGAATTTTGTTTGGCATACGACGGTTTGGGTTTACTGAAAAATATAATCATATCATGTCTCACCAGAATACCTTTAGTTACTACCTTCGCTGTAACGCAAAGAAAAAACTGTTCAATCTCAGGATGTGATAATATTCTTTATCGATTTTGTGCTTTTGGAACAGGGTTGTGACAGATGGGCTCTGGAATGCCTTGCTGCTTGCGACCCAACCCCATTCTTGGGAAATAGGACTTACGCTTCATCATCGTGACTGCTCTTGAGTTGATGTAGTTCTTCTCCTCTTTCAACAACATCTGTACAGCTGGAGTCTCGTCAAAACTGAATTCGCTTAAATACATGTCTCATTCTCTGTGCTGAACCTCCAGAAGAGTTGAGCCATCTTCTCTTGGGGCTTGACTACTATCTTCCCCGTAGATTGCCAGCATTGCCCCATTCTTAATCAACTTCAGCTTTTGGTGAAGGGTGAAAGGTACTGCTTGGGCATTTGGGTCATGAAGCCATGGCCTTCCCAGCAACAAATTAAAAGATACCGGCACATCCAGCACATGAAATTCGACCGAAGTCTCCAATGGTCCCATCGATATTGCGAATAACACTAACCTGAGCACGTTCCACCTTGTGTTATCATAGGCCCAAACTCCCCAGTTATTGGGTGTGAAATGGTCTGGCTTCAATCCTAAGCAGACGACCGTTCTGAGTGGGTAGACATTCAATGGAGACACGTTGTCGATGAGAGTCACTGGCACCTATTTCTCCAAGCATTTGACAGTGATGTGCAACGGTTTGTTATGGCTCCTCCCATCTAACGACAAAGCTTTATCAGAAAAGAAAATGACTTTCGGCTCCGCAACTGGCAGAATAAGTCCGATGAGTTGTTCTGGAGTTGCATCTATTGAAAGATTCGCCTTGTTTAAGACTTTCAGGACAGCTTGCCGATGCCGATGTGAAGCCATCAGTAAGCCCCATATACTAACATTGGCTTGAGTCTTCTTCAGTTGCTTCAATACAGCATCGTCATCCTCTTCTTGTTCCTTCTGTTTTCCTTTTCCATTGGTCTGTCCTTTCTCCTGCTGAGCGGGCTTGAAGTGCCGCCCACTCCTAGTCAAGTGTTCATCCCCTTCTTCGGGATCCCATAGTCATAGCACCGAGTTTTCAGCTTACCTTACCTCATCAACACATAGAGGGATTTCAAACGCCCATAGATCGTTCAAGTCACTGCTTTCCGTTCTCCCTCTCCTTTCTTCTTTGTCTTCGGTTGCCCATGTATTATCAACGTCTTCCCAGATATCTTTTCCGATGTAACCTACCTGTTGCTCTCGGGTGGCCTAGAAATTGGTCCATTCTTCCCCATCTGACTTTAGAATAGTTTGAACCAGCTAGTAAGATTGCATTTCGTCAACAAAAACTTGTTTCCCGAATAGTTGGGGAATGGTGATCCCATCTAGCACATGCCCGAAACCATGTGGCCTCACTGTATAATCCAAAGGCCAATCGTCATCGTCGTTATGCTCTTCTTGGTTTCCACCTGCGTTACCACCTCATATCCTTCCCAGGCTGCATCATTCCATTATTCCATATCTCAACCATTCCCAGCTATGATTAAGGAACAAAACTGATCTTTAGCAACTGAACCATGTGGATGCAAAAAGTGTGCTGGACAAATGAAACGATCAGGATCCTCCGACTGCCTTAGCTAAATCAAATTCACCCCTTGGCAGCAGATTAGTTGTAACATTTGGTTTCTGAGCAGCGGACGACTATGGAATGACCTTATTGTCGATAAGATCCTGGATCTCATGGTGCAGCCTCATACACTTATCGGTTAAGTGTCCATGACCTTGGTTAAAGGCACAATACTGGGAAGCATTGTATCTTGGTGTTAGGGGATCGAGTACAGGCATTGGGTCCAAAAGTTTGATTTGCCTCTTCCCGACCAATCGATTAAGACCTGTTGACAAAGATATATTGAGGAGAGTAAAACTTTTGTTGAGACTGCTGGTTATTACTTGGTTGCGGAGTGGAAGATGAGGGATTTAATTATCCAAAATGGGGGTTCAGCAAATTAACCTCGTTTGAACGGGAGATGAGATTGGTAGCAGGGGTGGGTTGATTTTGGTTGTTAGTAGGGTATGTTCTTCTCGGTTTCTGACTTCTCTCTGATTTCTCAATATCACCAGCCTGAATAGCAACTTTAATTTGAACACCTGCGTTGAACAATTCTCAATGATGAACAGTGGTTGTGTAATCAGATACTGCTTCAGCGGAGATTGCAAGTTCTTCATCACAATTCTGACTTGCTCTTTTGCAGTTGGCCGGCTGGTCATCTTAGCCGTCTTTTCTCTCCAACGTGTCAGAAAATCTACGAATGATTCTCGACTCTCTTGGCGGGCCGTTTCAAGCTTCCAGATAGTCACATCTAGCAGAACATTATAACTGTACTAGCTGACAAATATTGTAGCTATGTCCTCTTAAGTTCTGGTCTTTGTTGCATCGAGGGAGAGGAACCAATTCTAGGCTGTCCCAAAAAAAGATCGGTGAAAGAGCTGGGCTTTGAATTGGTCTTCAATTCCCATTAGCGACAGGGTACCAACATACATTCGCAGATGAATTCCGCGATCTCTGGTCTCGTCAAATTTTTCTATGTCGGGCATTTTAAACTTATCCGGGAGCTTAGCGTCTGGAAATAGGTAGAGTCCCTCTACATCGAGCATATATTCCTCGACCCCTTTTGCCTTTCTAAGGACCTTTTCCATCCGGTCGATCTTCTCGGCTAATGTAGATTCTCTAGACTTAGCAGTGTTTTCTTCCTCAACTATCACCTGACGAGGGATCCGTGGTGGTGGCGAAACAACTTGTGGTCCATCAAGAACCTGATTGTCATCTCAAAATTCTTCCCCGTTACCATTTGGGTCGTCATGCTATTCATTCAATAGTGGCAAATGGGCCTGAAACGCCCAGATTTGTGCCTAACATTGCACCTGAGCCTGGGCCTACTGCTTAACGACTCTCTGTATATCAATGATTGCCCTCATTAAGGCTGTTAGATGTAGCTCGTTCTCGGCCATCTCTAACTGTTCCATGATCTATTCTAAAATTCTGTAAAACCTCTCGATTTCTGACCGAGCCCAAATACACACTGGATGTGAACCTTCTGACTCACTGTTCTAGACCTGAATACCAAAAATAGAATCAAAGGTATCGGATACTTCTTGAAAAGAACCCTGATAACAGGTAGTAAACACTTCAAACACCAAAAATAGCTAACCACGAGCAGATATAACCACTAAAACAAAAGCATGCCTCTTTTGGGCCCAGACTGGAAGCATAACGACTGGAAACCCCAACACCCGAGAACCAACACAAAAATCGCGCGAGGAACTAATGAAACTCCAAAAAGAAAGTTTACCCTAAGATTATAAAGGAAAAAAGGGTAGCACTCTGGCAAGAAAACAGCTCTAAGCCAAACGAAACCTCAAAATAAGAGCCCGAACGGGGGTTTAGGAAGACGAGCCTAAACGGCGTCGAGGGTACAAAACCGAAAAGCGAGGGAAAAATCCGGGAGGGAGAAAATTATCCTAAACCAACCACGAGACCCAAGCCAACAATTGGGACAGAACTCGAAATTCTAGACCAACAGATCAAAAACTGGGTAACTACTCGAGAGGGAAACTATCTTAAAATGAAAGAACACCGGAAGAAGACCCAGGTCGGACCCCGGGAGAGAGACTATCTTAAACCAAATAAACAAACAAATGTCCTGCACTAACACAAGCAAAACATACAATTCAATAAAATAAATAATCCTACCGGGTCAATACCTAATGGCAGGTTCTAAGCAATTATATGCAAAAAATACTGGTTTTGGTCAATGATCAGGGTACTTTCTGAATAGAGTCGAGTATATACCTCTCATGCCTGGTGTGGTACAGGACATGGTCAAGCGGTATGCAAGAACTCTTTTACCGCACCTGTGAAAGCGTACAGCCAGTAAAGCTTGTCCGTCTTCCCAACATAGCCCCGAGACAGTAAACTGACCCGGGTTTCGGGTTGACTAGGCAATGGGCTGAGAACAATGCAAATGCGTGTGAGAATGCAAATGAAAAATTTATATTAAGAGCCAATGATGTGTTCAAGTCTAACCCGCTTATTTATTTTGAAAAACAAGTCCCCAGCAGAGTTGCCAGAAAATACTGTGGTGTAGGGATTTAGGGTTTGTTTCAAAAATACGAAAATTCAAGAAATGTTTAAAAAATACTTTAACACCTTGTAAACCAAATTTTGAAAACCCATTTTTGTGAAAAAATGAAGTTGCTACTTGGTTTTTGAGAAAAATAAAGAAAAACAAAATGAGCCATTGATCTATAAAATGGTAACCAGAGAAAACAAGGGTTCGGGGGCTAAGGTACGAGCTGGAAAAGGTGTTAAGCACCCCGTTCATCCAACCGTGAGGTTAGCCTCTACTAATAAGCATTGGTTCTTAATTAGATTTCTCAAGTGTATACAAATACAAAAAATAGAGGCAAAATGAGAACATCCAAAATCAATTAAGAAAAATACATAACATATGTATATAGAACGCCAAACAAAACAAGTAGCAAAAGAAAATTCTAAATCCTACGGCATGTAAGTTTTAACTAAAAGATACATGGAGCAAACTCACATGCAATATCATCAAATAACCTAAGTTAGCATAAATATAATATCAAATAAAGAAATATACTTCAAAATTCATTAAATACTAAACCTTATCACATAAAGCTAACCACATGCAATATCCTAAAAGAAGAATAATATGGCTTCAAAAAGAAAAAAGAAATATATCGTAAAATTCTCTAAATGTTAAATATACCAAAGGTTTTATTGCGAGTCACATACTAAAAACCAACAAAATGTGATAAGTAGTAAAAGGATGCTATGAAACAAATATTAAACTAAAACAAAGCAAAAATGTGGCAATTATTACATAGAAATGCAACAATTACTCACATAACAAAGAGAATAAAATATGCTGGCGCAATATTAATGATTACGATTGCATGGATGTTAGTGACTAAATATAACAGTAGTGATATTAAAAATCACAACCGTGGAACATGTTGGCACTATTTTAATGAATGGTGGAATTAACAATATACTATGCGCAAATGTGCAATGTGGACAAAATAAAATTATGATTACTTGGATGGTGACAAATATCAATCAAATTAACCTAAACTAATCATGCCTATCATGGGTAATCACATGCTTACAATTCAACAAACTAAATAGAATAGCTAAATCACTACACAAGCCTCATAAAGAATTGAAGTTAACTCGACCACTCCAAAAAAGAAGAAATGGAGGAAGAAAGGTCAGAGATCTAGACAAAATAACTGAATTGCTACAATTCGGGAATCCTAAAGCCGAGGAATGGTGATCAGCAGTCCAGTCCTCGGGAAATGTTCCAATTCCAGTCGATGAATCAAGAATTCGGTAGACTATTAGTATCGGTGGCCCCCTTCTTAGTGCTTCGGTAGAGTATCGGTTCTAAAAATCTGTCGCTATTTGACCCGTCAGAAATCCGACATCAAAATTATCCTCCCGAAATTGTATCATAGGTTCGGTATTTGTAGAGTTCATCAACTAACGAGGTACTGGAACGTTTTGGGACACGTCAGAATTTTTGAAATTGGTGGTCACCATGATCAGAGTTGACGGTCGCCATAAACAGCAAGTTTTCAAGGGTTTCTTATGGCGGTCGCCATAACCGCGTTAGTGACCCCAAGGTTCAAAGATGGCTGTCGCTACCTTTGCTAGGGTTTCGAAGATATTTTTATACCGATCGCCACATTCAAAGGTTGTGGTCCCACAGTTCAAAGTTGGCGGCTTAAGAGTTGGACAAAATGGGTTCACTGGTTTAAAGGATTTGATTATCTGGTTTGAATACTGAGTTTGGATCAATTTTCGAGGACCATTCTGAAGTACCATTCCACTTGATTTTATCATCGAATACACCCGGTCCAACCTAAGATTAGGCGGGATCAAATTAGGGTGTCTACATATGTAGGAATAGTACAACAGGTATGTGTTTACCCTGGGTAATGCAGTAGTAAGTTGGGTTTTTAGACTGTAGAAGCTTGTGACAATCTCTACCATAGAGGTAGATTATATAGCAGCCACTGAGGCTTGTAAGGAGCAAATTTGGCTAAAGGGTTTCTTGATGGAACTGGAAAGAAGTCAGGACAAGTGTCAATTATTTAGCAACAGTCAAAGTGTTATACACTTGGTAAAGAATTCGGCGTTTCATTCAAGATCCAAGCATATTGTATTAAGTAATATTTTATTCGATTTCAGTTGGAAGAGGGGCAGTTTTGATTTGGAGAATGTTCATACAAATAAAAATCGTGCAGATATGTTCACAAAAGTGGTGACAGTGGAGAAGTGGAAAGACAGTTTAGATTCGATCAATCCTTAGGCTTCGAAGACAGGATGTTGGTTCACTCAGGTTTGCTTGTTAGTGTTTTGAGGCTACAAAGGTTTGATTTTTGCGTTTCAGAAGGCTTAGAATGGATTTACTTCAAGTGGGAGAGAGGCCACTCGAGTTGTGTGAAGACCGCTCGAATAGTGTGTAGCATATGCAGGAGAAACATAGAGCAACCATTGACTACTCAATGATCGCTCGATGAACACTCGAGCGGTCTGTGCGAGAACAGTGTTTTATAAAGCTGTTAGGGTTTTGAGCAACTTGTGTTTTTTTATATGTCTTAGTATTCTCTCTTTCTTTGTTGTTCCTCAAAACTCTTATACTCTATTCTTTATTGAATATAGTGAATGTGTGAGCCCATGGATGTAGGCACTTGGTTCGTTGTCGTGCTGTACCAAAATAAATATTTAAAATCCTGAAATTAACTACTATTTAGTTGAATAGTGGTTAAATTTAGGTATCATTTGTCAGGGACTAAGGGATGGAATTACAATTTCACAACTTAAAATATTATCTGATTCGCTTTTATAAAAAGATTTGTCTTGTTTGATCTAAAAATCTGAAATTAAATTAAACAAAAAGTATAAGATTTTATTTAAATAGGAGAGAAAGATTTTCTAAGGATTTAAATCTACTCTATCTAGTATTTTAATTTCATTCTGATTCTATTTTATTCAATCGATTGAATTCAATCCAGTCACGATACAAGATTGACATAGATTAGTAAGAGGATAAGGTCGAATCCAAACCCAACACATCTTATGTTAGACATGGCGCGCATCGTTTGAGTGATCTCGGCATGACTAATCCTATCCAAGCATAGGATATCTCACATTTGGATAAAAATAATAATATATAGCAGTTGCATGATCTCGTTATTACAATCACAAAAAGTAAAAAACAAAAATTAGATAATTAAATTAAAAAGTCGTTGATCAAATGTCAAAGTCTCAAAATCATACGACGAATTGAATCCGAATAGAAAAGAAATAGAAATCTAAACTAGACTAAAATACCGACTAGGGTTCATCATCCCCTAGGAAAAAGAAGAACAGTCGCTCATGTTGCGGCTCGAATCTACGATGAATCGACGAAGATTGGAATCCTATGCCTCTGTCTTTGACTCTTCGTCTCTTCGTCTATAGTGATCCGGACCCTTGTTATTTTTGAAATTTTAATGAAAACTATATATTGTGTCCTGTGGGGACGTTTGGGAGTGTGAATCATGCGAAAGAACGCGGTGGGATGATATTGTATGGTTGTATGGTTCAGTTGCAGCTTCTGTGAGTTGGGGTCTTAGTCCAGGTTGACTGCTCGAGCGGGGGCCTGACCGCTCGAGCGGTGAGATGGCAGAGAGTTTTCTGGGGTGGGACCGCTCAAGCGGTGGGGGTCCGCTCGAGCGGACTATCGCGGATCTGGTATTTTAAAAAGCTGCGTGGACCTCCTTTTCTCTCATTCTTCTTTTATCTCTCTCTCTCTCTAAAGCAAGGATGAAAGTTAGGGTTTAGGTTTGAAAGTTAATAAAGGCTTGTTTGACTTCTTGGGGTGAGATTCTTTGTCTTCCTATTGGTGGTTCGACCATTGGAGGACCGATCTTGGTTTTAGAGGCGTTTCTCTTACCACGTGGTTGAAGAATCTTGTAATTGGAGCTCATTCGAGACGTTTTCTCTTGGATCTAGCATCCCTAAGGTAGGATTTAAGACTTTTTTTGAATATCCTCGTGATATGAGTTGTATTTTCTTGTTTATGAACATAAGAACATGAAATTCGTGTCTTTGATACCTTAAGTTGAAAATTTGATGGTAATGATGGCTACATCTTTGATTTATAAGGGGTTTAACATATTCCTACCTTGTTATTGTGCCATCATGTGAGTAAAGTGAGAATTGAGAATTTAGGGTTTGGGTTTGGGTTAAAGCCACGAAAATTGGGGGTTTGGGGTCTAAAGAGTTGGTATGATGAAAATGGCATGAGTAATGGTTAAATTGGGGGTTGTTATAGCCTACCGTGATCTTAATAGCATAAACCTATGTGACACATGTCGTTGACAAGCCAAATATATGGGTTTTGTTGAGTAAAACCAATGAATCTATGAATTTGAAGTTAAGTGATGACTAATTCGGGTTTGAGTCCTAAAATGACGAAAATGGGAATAATGGAATCATATAATGAAATGGGTTTGGTGAGAAGAACCAATTGGGTTGGACTCACGTGCGTGTGTTGTGTTGTGATATGTTGAGAAGGACCGAGTTTTGAATCTATGGATCGTTTAAGGTTGGGCACGAGTTGCTCCTCAGTGAAAGTCTGAAAAACTGCGCAGATTGGGTTCTCTGCCCACCGACTAGTAACTGGAAAATGGCGTTGGTCGTGTCGGGGTATAGAACGTTCCATTACTTCATGGGGCCTGTGTGGCCTGGTTGAGTGTAACGCTACGTGGGTCTATATGCTCGTCCAACGCCGGTGCCTATGAATTTGATGAAATACGTTGGCAAAGCGTGTGTACGTATGCGTGAGTTATAATTAATTGAGTTGGTGAAACCTCAATTTCAAAACATGATAAAATGGTGGAATATGTTAAGTGAATTAGAAGTGAAAATGATTCTGGTTTTTTGGGTCTACCAAGATGGATAATTCTATGGGTACAACTATTCCTTTGCACAAAAACCCGGTTATGCATGGAAATTTTATCTCAAAATAAACAATATGATATGATCATGCTTATATGTGCATCCTGCATAACAATCTTCGCACGTCATGCATATATTCAATGTTAGTCTTATTCCTACGAGCTTTGGCTCATGTTGTTTAACAACATTTCAGATGATAATGGAAAGAAGATCTTGGAGTAAGGCTTATGATCGACGGCTCTTTTGGATAGTTGATAGGATTACATTTTCTTTTGATTAATTGATTTTAGAGGAAGGATACTGTAAAGATGTAATCCCTTTTGTGGGCATTTAAAGTCTCGTGATTAAGGACCAAAACACTGTTGTTGTAAGGCCTTATGGCCATATATTCTTGTGGTGCATGCATGTGAGGACGCATTGTTTTGATGGTGTTGGACATCTTGATCTCTTATGAATGATTTTTGGCAACGGTGTTTAGCTTATGATGAATGATTATTTTGTTCTCAAATGCGTATTTTCATCTTTTGGTTTTGGTCAATTCAAATCAGATTTAACGAAAATAGTCAAGTAAAGCCTTTTTCCAAAACATGAATGTTTTTCAAAGTTTTTGGGCTATAACTCTCTGGTGTGTTGCTGCTTGAGCAGTGAGATGTCTGCTCGAGCGGTATCTGCTGGTGTTTGATATTGAAAATTATTTTAAACCAAGTCCCCTTTAAATGGGTTTTTGAGCATAATTGGGTGGTTTAAAGGCATAGTTTTCAAAGAAAAAGGTCTTAACATCGGATTGGTTTCAACAAATATATTCGGATTATATTATATCGGAGTTAGGGCGTTACATCGTCCCTTCCCAAGCCTCCAAACGTGCTTCAAAAGCTTTAGATATCAGATTTTAGATTATTTGGAATGATTTGGATAAGTCCTCAAGGCCTTGTATCAATAGTATTGATCTACGCCCCTTGTTGCAGAGTTTTATTCAAACTGTGACTACTCTGTTTCGTTTGGACGGTTCTATTTCTGTAACACCTCGAACTTATGATAATAAAATCCCACGGTAAAAAGGTAATGAAATTCGAATTTTTAAGGTTTAACCACAAAATCCAATCAAAATATTAACCAAAAAAATTGGAAATTAAACCCAACATTTCATTTTTCCATTAAAACTGAAGTAAAAGAGTCTTTTTATCTGTAAAACAAACCCCCTAAAAATACCCAGTTGTGCAGTACAAAATGCCTAAAAGATACCCGTCAAACCTCATTTTTAAAACAAATTCTCAAATTGTGCCACCCATCGAAGTCCGCTCAAGCGGACTCCCTATCGCTTGAGCGGTGAGGTACCCAATAGCAAATTGCCCAAAATCCTGAAAATTTGCCCAAGTGTTGGAAAGTCACCCATTTTTTACATCCTTTGAACATAGTTTTAGATAAGCAAAAAATATGAAGTAAAACATACGTTAAAACATTGAAATAACTTCCAACTTTACCAAAAACTTGAAAACCAATAATTTTAATCTATAGAATTTCGTACGAAAATCGAGAAATCAAACCCAATGGCAACCCAATGGCATCCTGACGTTCTCACATTCATATATTTTATGAGTCCATGGCCTTAGGGCCTTACAAAAGAAATTGCTACCAGATCAAATACATTCTTCTAAGGCATTAAGGATTACAACTATTATAACCAAAACTCCAATGATATAACCAAGGGAAAACGTGTAATTTCTTCAAAAGAAGACGATCCCACAAGATCCCAACTATGGTCCACCTCACTTGACGACTTGCATTCCGTAACACCTGAAATTGTTTATACAACATGAGCCGAGGCTCGTAGGAAATAGAATAAACATGAACAAATGCATGACATGAGAGGATGATTATGCGAAATGCAACACATTGTTTTCTCTAAAAAACAATTCCGTTTGTAAACCAAATACCATTCACATAACTGATTTTTCATTTGTAAACCAACTCCGTTTTCTGACATAACACCATCATTTTAATCTTTCATTTCCTTATCAACCATTTCAAGTTCTCAATTAACTGCATACATGCTCGCACACATGCACACACACATGCGTCTTCTAACTTTTTCTAGATCCAAACCAATTCATGGTTTAAGTTTTTAAGAAACGATGTCGGACGAGTTTATAGACCCATGCATGGCCACTACCGACCATCTCGCATGGACCTGCCAAGTGACAGATGCGTTATGTAACTCGTTTTGGACTTATAGACCCATGCATGGCCACTACCGATCGGGTCTCAAGAAACCCGCCAAGTGACAGATGCGTTTTATAATCCGTTGTGACTCACTTCATCTGCGCAGTTTTCTGGTCTTTCACCGAGGAGCTGAACTAACCTATAATTAAATGATCCTGGGATCCAAATCGGTTCATTCATTTATTTATTTTCAAAATTTCACACACGAGTCCAACTCAAACATGGTTCCTCTCGTCAAACCCAACACGGTCAAACTCATTCATATTAAAACCCTCGCGTGTCCAACCGTTAAACTCGGTTCCTCTCGTCAAGTCCCAACCCACACATGGAGTTAAAAGTATTAATAATTACTCAAAATTCTCTTTTTCTACATATTTGGGTTAACTTAGTTCAAACCCAATCAATCAACTCATGATTTCATACGACATCAAAACCTACACGGTTTGTTCACAAAACCTTAACCCATCATTTCACGATTTTTACATTTTTTCAAAACCCGTACAACACTCATTGTCGGGTCTTCGGGTTCTGGAATGTAACCGTAATACATCACTCTTGAATCTCATTGTGATATATCACTCTTGAATCTCATGGTGCCGGGTCTTCGGGTTCTGGAATGTAACCGTAATAACGCTATTATGACCATTTGGCTTCTACGTTTGAATTATTGATCTTTGATAATTTTTGATTTATTTTTGCCCATTTTCCACCATACCACTTATTATGATGCTAACACTGAAACACTACTAAAACATATTAATAAATATAGAATCGAGACGTAACTTCATGCAATTTGGCATATTAGATCGGCGCTTTGACACACCGATCAACACTCATTGCCGAACCGCGTAAATACTATTTGTGCATCTTGTGTGGTTGTTTCTTGTTTGTTATTCTTCTTCGATGGCTTGTGTGTGTGACTCAATGTGTGGGTTATAGGTTGGATTTGATCGGGTTATAACTCAAATCCACATGTAATACTTGTTTGCTTCATGTGCGCTTGATCGAATTCTACATGATACATGAACATTTGTGCAGTAGATGTACATAGTATTTTTTATATGTGTATTTAAATGCAATCACGATGATATAGAGAGTTAGTTACATTTGTAATTAAAAACTTTAAAAGTCTATAATTTTCAATAAAGAGGCCCATTTTTTTATAAAATTTATTTATTTTTTTGAACGTATTCGTTGAGATTTATCAAACAAAACCTATATTCAATATAAAACTTTGTAAAAAAATATATAAAAATAATTAATTTTTAATTAATTTAAACAGTGAAGTTTTTCAATTTCAATTAAACAAATACTTCAAAAAAAATATTACTAAAAATTGCATCAAGAAGCCCATATGGGCAAATTGGGCTTCTAACTATTGCCCATATGGTCAAACAAGGCATACGAGCCGTAGTTGTCTGTCGTTGTCCTCTTCTTTTTTTTTTTTTAGGTAGATCACATTTTTTGCTTGTTCCACATCTGTCTTTTGACTAGTAATTACCGTTTTTTGAAACTTACAAATAGAGTCGTCCTATATGCCTTTCAAATCGTTCAAAGAGTTTGAGTCGTAAGATCATAAGCTAAAGAGTGCACCTATATCCTCAAAAGACTTAACCTATACTCGAGTTTAGGATCTCTGATTCTACCATGACATTGCATAGTTCGTGTTTAGGCATCCTAATTCTTTTTTAGTCTTTTTTCGGTTGTTCAAGGGTTGTGAAGTTTGAGAGAAAGGGCCATTTATGTCTGAATTTGAGCTCAAATTAAAGTTCGTAATCCTGAGAGGATGTTGTTGGGCTAATCGATGGTCGACTAGCCAAAGTAAGTTTCTTTTTATTTATTTTAAATAATTCAAGTATGTTTTGGGTTAATAATTAAATATTTTATAAATTTTGTCAGCTTTGACAAATGCCTTGTTACATAATGCATGTTTAGGCTTTAAAGCACGAAAAACTCATTTTTTCATAAAAACTTTAATTTCCTTTTTTTCCTTTATTTTTCGACAATGTTTGCATGCTAGCTTAAGAAAAACCTCTCTATCTTAAACGAATTGAATTTTTACACAAGCACTCACTTAGTTAAATCATAGGTTAAAAAACTTAATTTGGTCCCTAATTGCAATAAGGATGTAGAAAATGATAGAAACCTAATGATTATAGCGAATCATTCTGAATAGGGCTAATGGTAGTGTGTTGTTTTCTATTTTTGCATATTTGGGAGGATGGTATGGCCATAATCTCTTTTAACTTTTTATTCAAAATGTTAATTTCGAAAATTTGAGCCTATCTAGTCATTTTGGTTATCATTCATGCATTAATTTGCTATACATGCTTAAATATGTGAACCAATAGTGTTGAGTAGAAGCAAACTATGTGGTTAGGCTAAGTAGGTTCCCAACACCTTTCCCCTCGTTGTCTTAACCCGAGTCCATTGTGTGATGATGAAAGAAAACTAAACCTAATCCATAGAGTTATTACACAAATTCCTGGAACATAAAACTACGTAGTGACCCCATTTATTTGGGCCTCCGATTTACAGGTTAACTACTACAATTTGGAATTAACGGAGCTTGTTTGGTTATAAATAATTGGTCTATCGACAATAAAAGTGATTTGAGCAAAAACAATTAGTCCACTTATTGATCAATATAGTGATCCTAGATCGGGTACCTACAACTAATAAATCACGCAAATTATGGGATTTAAAAATAGGAAAGGTTTTGATAAAAGGCAAGTTAAATAGGCTAAATAAATAGTAAGGATATGCAGCAAAATCAATGACAACTGTGTGCACACGCAGGCGCAATTTGGTGGGTTTGCACCCCTTGCATGTGAAACTCGCAATGCGCACCTGGTTAACTGGTTTTTATATCGGGTCTCTCAAAATTCCTGGGCCATACCTCGATCTCGTGCACATGAGATGCCCTTTTGCTGTTAGCCATATACTGATACACATAATCTCGACAAGGAGGTTATATATAAGCACTAGGTGAAGTTGGATTTCAAGCAATGTGGGACAAGAGAAAAAAACTTCCTGTTTTTAAATAGTATCAAAATCCAACAACCCCTTACATACTTCAAAAGAATAATAGAGGAAATAATTCATAATACAGACTTAGATTATGCATTACCTCAACATTAACGTTTTTTGAACAATGAACCAATATTTAAGGTTAACAAGACATGGTTTGCAAGAATTTAGTGAAGTTCGGGATTTTATGAACCTAGTTCCTATATACTAACTGAATGTATAAGTTATCTACAATACATTCTCATCCAAGGCTTGTTCGTCAAGGGTTGCTCCAAATAGGCATATCCCTTCCTAAATTTTTACTAGTGCTCTTGAAAATTTGAATGAGCTCTCATAGTAAGCAGTCTCACTTATACACGCATATAGGTAAATTTATCAAGTGTACACAATAATTCGCATACCACCTAATTTTGTGCTATAAGTTAATTAAGAAACATTGCTCAATCTCACATTTTGTAGTGTTGTCTTATTTTTACCATAAGGAGGAATATTAAAGAGATAGTGCATTTATAAGTCAATGAACAATTAGTTATTACCCATATAAACCTAATTCATGGGATCTTCAATCGCATAGGTTAGTTGCCATTGTTATTGAGCTCTAATGTGGTATCAATCCATCCTCCTCGATATTTGACTCAGTAGCTTTTTGTTTAGTGGTTTTGTAGGTTGACCAAGTTCTTCTATGACTTTTCAAAGTCTAGGAATATGATTCCATCACCCAGCAATTGTCTTACGATATTATGTCTTAGTCGTATACGCCTACTCTTACCATTGTAGGTCTTATTTCTTATTCCTTATTCTGGCTATTGCAGCTTGACAATCACAGTGTATAGACATGAGTGGAGCTAGTCTTATCCACAAAGATATATCTGTTAAGAGGTTTTTAAGCCACTCAACCTCAGATCATGCACTTTCTAATGCGATAAACTCTAATTTCATAGTGGACTAAGCAATGAAAGTTTGCTTGAAAGATTTTCAAAAAATAGTACCCCCACTAAGAGCGAATACATATCCAATTTTAGATTTTATCTTATTTGAATTATAAATCCAATTAGCATCGCTATACCACTCAAGTATACTGAAAAATCTACAAAACCTCAAACCATAATGGATGGTACCTCTTAGGTACTTCATTACTTTAGAAATGTCATTCAAACGATCTTTACTCTATTTTTGTGTATGTCAGCTAAGTCTATTAATAACATAAGTTATATTAGATCTAATGTAATTTATCAAGTGCATCAAGTTACCAATAATCTGTGTATATTTAGGTTGTGACACAAGCTATATTAGATCTAATGCAATTTATCAAGTGCATCAAGCTATCAATAATCTGCGTATCCAAGTTACAACACAAGAGTCCCATTACTCTTTCCAAGATGCACGCTACAATTATATTGGATCACACAGGTTCAAAATCAAGTGCCCAATTTTTTTGAGTGTTTTTTTAGTATAATGTCCTTGTGACATCAAACTATTTTTAATTTTTGATATTTTAATACCAAGAATCCAACCAACCTCACCCATATCTTTTATATCAAGTTAAATGGCAACATGCATTTTGGTTTTATTTATAGTGTCTAGGCAGGTTACAAGAAAAATTAAAGCATGTCATTCATATAGAGATAAATAATAACAATAGATAAATAAACACAGAGTTAATTTTTGGGACATTTAACGCAAGGTCCCATTTTTTAGACTTAGTTTAGAGTTAAGTCCTACTCTAAAACTCATTTTCTAGTAGGTCATGTTTTAATGTAAAACTCATAAAATACCTTTAATGACAATAAATGAGGGAGGGATAGAGAGAAACAAATAGAATAAAGAACAGTGAGAAATGTAGAAAGGATAAAGAAGAGAGAGAATTAAGATACAGAGACAAAGAGAGAAAGCATCTTTATACAATTAATTTTTATTTTTAAAATTTTAAATAGCAAACCTTTTTAGAATATATATTTTTATTTAATAATAGCTTTATTTTTAGATCCTTCTCGTCCGGATCTAGAACAAAATCTATATTGAATAAAAAAATTAAAAAATTCTCATTTTCACAATAAATTGAGAATTTTCTTATTTATACAAATGAGAAATGACAATCTTATATTTTTAAGCTAGTAAGTGAATAATGAGGCAGATCATAATAGAGAAGCAAATAAAATAAGATTTTCTTATTATATTATAATTTTATTTAATTTTTAGACATTAAGTAGTCAATAAGTAAAAAAGTTCTCATTGTATTTAATGAGAAAATGATAATTCTTTTTCAAAAAATAAATGAAAATGGTAAGAATCGCATTTCACTGAAGCTTCTCATTTTGAGAGAGAGAGAGTCCAAATCTACACATTTTTTTTGAGATTAGTCTATATTAAAAAATAAGAGAAATCATTCAAAAAATACGACACTAACATAATTATGTGAAAATTAAAAAGTTTTCATTTTTGTAAGATTTTCTAATTTAAAAAATATAGGATTTTTTCATCTTTAGTTGTGAAATGAGAAATTTTTCCATTTTTTTTTTTAAAAAATGAGAGTTTGAATTTTTTATTTTTAAAATTTTTTCTATTCAATATAAATCTTATTTTATAGATCTCGATGAGAACACTTTAAATATATACATATTATTAAATATATATAATAAAAGTTATTCAATTTTAAAATTTTAAAATGCAAAATAAATATTCTTTTTTTCTTTTTTTATCTCGTTCTTATATCTACGTTCTCTCTCTTCTCTCTTTCTAATATTCTCTCTCCAATAATTTCTCTCTTATTTATTATTTCTATGTCTCTCTTCTTTATTATCACTATTTATCTCTTTTGTCTCCCTTTTCTATGTATTTTAATATTCTCTCTACTTTATTCTTCTAAAACAACTAATTAAAAAGGGATAAAATAGTCTATATAAATAATTAAATTTAAAATTAGGACATAATGGAATAGTCAAATTGTAAATATAACTTATTCCTAAATAAGTTACAAAAATAGGATCCCCCCACTAATTAACACTAAATTAAATATTTACGATTGTGCCACATTATTTAAAATATTAATTTGATAAATTATATTTGTCATCCTAACATTATTAGAATATTAGATTAATAATACTAGCAAGTCCAACGAAATGAACTCTAACCATAAGGCATCTAGATAGCTCAAGTAAATGAGAAACAATTCCAACCTACAACCCATGACTTATTCAATTGACGATTGACTTAATTATGCAATTTTTATAAATTCGCTTGATTAATCGAATTAATAACGATAAAATATATAATTTCACAAGATAAATAATTTTATAAAATTAATAGTAAGAAATTTAATAAAATCACATTTTTTTAAAGTATTAAGTATCTCACATTTTGTGCAATTAGTTTTCTTTATTGATATCTTGGGGTGTTCGGGCAAGTTTACGCCCACCTCGACTACTCTATATTGGATATGTGTTTTATATTCTACATGACCTATATAATTAATTTTTTATTTATATGTATGTAAGGGCTAGAATTTTGAATCCATAATGAGTCAAATACGTGTAAAGTTATATCATTATATGAGGGTTATGACTTTTAGAGTTTGCCTATGAGTAGGGATCTTATAATAATTCTAGTATGTTTGTGGAGAGTTAATCAAATGGTAGATATGTGGAGAGAGGCAAAAAAAATAACGAGAGTACTAGGGTGACCTTTGAGTGGGAGAACGTGATTTGTTTCAGGATTTTGGTCTTGGGTATCGAGGTTTTAGTGTTTTTAGTATCAAGTTTATAATCTCAATGGTTATAATGAACTATCTCTCTGATCCATGGATGTAGACTGACTGTATGTGAATTTTGACCATTCCAATCCTCAATTTATAAAATTAATATCCCAAATAATATGCACAATCACAAACATTATTGAGATGGATCTCATATACACTTTAAATTCAATACTTGTGATTGCGCCATGTCATTTAGGATTTTAATTTGATAAAATAAGTTAGTCATCTTAGCATTATTAGAATAGATTAATAATACTATCAAGTCCAAGAAATGAACACTAACTATTAGGCTTCTAGATAGCTCAAGTAAAAGAGAAACAATTCCTCCTACAATACATGAGTTATTCAATTGACGATTGACTAGGCCCACTTGATTGATCGAATTAATAATGGAAAGATATATAATCTCACGAGATAAATAATTTTATGAAATTGATAGTGAGAGATTTATTGATATCTCATTTTTCTAAAGTATTAAGTATCTCACATTTTGTACAATTAGTTTTTTTTTGTTGATATCTTAGAGTGTTTAGGCAAGTTTACGCATACATCGACTACTCTTTGTTGGGTATGTATTTTATATTTTGCAAGACCTATATAATTAATATTTTATCTACATATACCTGGAATGGGTTAGAGTCATAAATTCATAATAAGTCTAATACGCGTAGGATCTTAAGATTCTAGTAGGTTTTGTGGAGAATGAATTAAAGGGGTAGAGAGACAAAACAAATGCCGGAGGTATTAAGGTGATCTTTAAGCAGAAAAACATTATTTTTTTCAAAGCTCCCAGGGCTTGAGTGTCGAGTTTTTAAGTGTTTTTAGTCTCAAGTTTGTAATCTTTACGGTTATAGTGAATTTTTATCTCTCTAACCCATGGAAGTAGATTGATTTTGTCGAACCAACCACGTAAATAATCTTGTGATTTTCTCTTTACTATGTGTTGATAGTACTTTGAGTTGCGTTCATTGATTGGTGATCAAATTCCAACAATCTATGACGGACCAATCCTACATTTTAACAGTGAAGGCCTAATTAAAGTAGAGATAAAGCCTGATGGACTAACTCCAAAGAGTTGATAGCACCTATGAAGTTTTGAATTTGAAACCTTGAAAGGAACAAACCCTCGTGTCCTAGGCTATGACTACCAACCCGACCATTTGAGATTTTTATGTGATTAGTTATCCAATGAATACACAATTCATCAACTATTTAGGCTCCATTTGTTTATATGTAAATATTTTACCTATTTTTTAGTATTTAGTTTGATAAAATCAAGGTAAATATTTTTTTAGTAAAAAAATTTTCTTCATAAGACCAAAATTAATTTATAAAAAAAGTGCGTAAGTCATTTTATAGTGGTGGTGCTAGTGGCGGCGATGGCGGCAATGGTGGCAACATCGGGGGTCGAGGGGTCAAAGATCAGGATCTAGGGTTAGGGGGTCGGGGGTCTAGGATCTTGAGGGTCTGGGATCTTGGGGTCCCAAGGGTCCCGAGGGTTCGGGGGTTTTAAGGTCAGTGGGTCCTAGGGCTTTGGGGCTATGAGGTCCCAGGGGTCCTAGGGTCTTGGGGGTCCAAAGTCCGGTGTTTGGGTCCCGGTGGTTCGGGTCTTAGTAGTCTGGGGGTTCGAGGACCAAGGGTCCAGGGGTTCAGGGTCTCGGGCTTTTAAGGGTTCCAAGGTCTCAAGTTCCGGGGTCTCGAGGGTTCGAGGGTCCTAGGGTCTCAGAGGTTCAAGGGTCTGAGGTCCGGGGTTTAGGGTCCCGATGTTCTAAGGTCCTGGGATTTTAGGGGTCAGAGGTCTCAGGGGTTCAGGGGTCCCAAGGGTCTGGGATCCCGGGGGCCCCGAGGGTTCTGAGGGTCTCAAGGGTCTGAGTCCCTAGGGTCCTAGGGGTCCGAGGGTGCTAGGGTCCCGAAGTTTGGTGGTCTAGATTCGGGGCTATGGGGTCTCGAGGGTATCAGGGCCTAGAGCTACAGGTTCCCGAGGTCAGGGGTCTTGGAGTCTAGGGCTAGGGCCTATGGTGTCCCGGAGGTATTGGTGTCCCGAGAGTCTAGGGTCCAGGGTTTTGAGGGTTCGGGGTCTCGAAGGTCCTAGGGTCCGGGTTCCTAGGGCTTCGGTGTTCTGGGTGTTCGGCGGTTTGAGAGTTTGAGGTCCTGAGGGTCCGGAGATCACTATCACCACCGCCGCCATTGCTAACAATTATAACACTACCACATCTGCTACCAATATCATTTTCAAAGTCGCAATCAAACACATAAAAAATATTTTTTGAGAAATAATTTTCGAGAATTTTTTTTCATTGAAATTTTTTTTCTAATGTAAATACTTTCCGTCAAAACAAACAGAGCCTTATTGCATTCAAATAAAAAAAATACAATTTTTGTGAGATATATACTTTAATATTATATTTGATTAAGTCAATCAAACATGTCCATACCAGAAAATTCTGCCTTCTCAATTTTTTTGTTGAGATGAGAAAGCAACCTTCTTGAGAAATATTTATTGTGATTTAGGAAACTTTATTTTGAAGATAGATTTGATGGAGGTTCTATTTTTAGTACTTATTAGAGATAAATATTATTTAATTTTAACTGCTCTATAATATTATATTTTAAAAAGTTATTAGTATTTTGAATAATTTTATTCCTAATTAAAGTGTAACGATATATATATATATATATTTGATAATATTTTTTTTATTTTGACTTTATCTAATTGCTACATTTTTTCTATGATAATATTTTTTCTTTTTTGACTTTATCTAATTGCAATATTTTTTCTAAGTGATTATATATATATAGGTACACAATCGTGTTTTTGTCATATTGTACACTATTTCTTAATATAAACAGATAATTTGTTTTTAGTTTATAGTGTATTTGTACATTTGACACCAATACTCCTTTTAAATGATAGTTGAGAAAGTTTTCGTTTTGAAAAGTTATTTATTTTCTATATTTTTAAAAATTTTAATTGAATATTGTGTGTGTACAATATTTATACATTGTACACTAATTTCTTATTTTAAAAAATATTCATTTATGGAATGAGGTCAAGGTTGGGAGGTAATTGCAGAGGAGCAATCTTCTTGTGAGAATAGACAAATGGATAAGAAGAGACATTTGAGGAGTGGGAGATGGAGGAAAGATCAGTGACATCAAGAATAGAAGTAAACTCGTCACGCGACACACTAAGAGGAAAATGATCAACATGAATCAAATCCTCTTTGTAGACATGAGCATATTTTGGAGGAAAATTAAAATAAGAAAGATGCTAAAAAAACACAACATGATGAGAAATATATAACTATTTAGAGACAAAATCATAACACAAATACCATTTCTGCTAGAGATCTTATCCTAAGAAGACAAAAAGAGCAGAGCAGACACGTAGAAAGAAGAGAACGAGTTGTGTCAAGAATATGCCCATGTTTGCATTCAGCTAAACCATTTTTAGTTGGAGCATTAGAACACGAAAATTGAGAAATAGTGCAACAAGAAGCAAAGAAATTTGTAAATTCTGTTAGAAAATACTCCCCATTGTAGAAAATTGAGTTTGGACCATAGAGTGAAAAGTACAATAGAGACGAAAAAAAAATCAAATTTATGAGACATGAGGTACACCCTGAAAGGACTGGAATCCCAAAAATTAATGACGGTGCATATGAATCAAATAAACAACAGCATAAAAAACAGAACAAAACAAATATGCTAAACCGTCCGAACGAGAAAACTCCAAACTAGGCTCCAAAGAAAAATTGAAAATCGGTATACCTAACATGACAGAAATAGGAATATACCTGCGAATTCTCTCTGACTTGATCTCGTTTCAGCACTTGAATAAGAAGACTTCAAGATCAACACACGAATTGGTAATTTTGTCTCCAACTTAGATCTTCTACCGTAATTCCGAACACTGAAACATGAACAAAGTATAAGTTTTGATCCTTCATGCTCTGAACCCTACTTTTGGCTGCCCTGTTATTCACTAGATTTTCATAAGTGTGTAAAAACACTAATAATCAATCAACTAGTTCCAAAGGGTTATAATGGTGTATATATAGGTTATGATAGGGATATAAGGAGTAAATAAGACCGGGTTTCTAATGTAATAAAAAAAATCTAATCCCAAAATAAAATTTTGGGTAAATTACATTGACCTCACTTAAGGTTTCTGACAAAAACAGATATACCCACTGTGGTTTCTGAAACGTCACTGATCTCCTCTATAATTTAGTTTTATGCCTCAACTTAGCTTAACCGTTAAACATCCGTCAGTGACCTAATGAAAATCGTTAGATTCTATTTAATTCATTGTTAAATTTTCAATTTTACCCTTATTATTGTAAGTAAATTTTTCATTTTGCCCCTCTTTCTCTTCCCTTCTGAAATCCAGAACCAAAACCAAAACCAAAATCAATACCATTTCAGAATCAAAACCAGACCCAAAATTAGTACAAAAACCAGACCCATAGTATGATCAGTGCACGACCATCAACGCCATCAGAACAGCAACAAAAAACTTCATCTTTAATGCCTCCATTTTTCTGTGCTTGATGGCGATTCAACTTCGTGGCTTCCGATTTTTGCATTTCCCTGTGCTTGGTTTTCGCATTTTACACTTATCTCTCGAAAATTTCATTGTTTATGTATTCATTGATTGTAGGTAGTTTCTCATGGGACGAGTCACCGGCACTCACCCGAGTACCGAATTTCGCTCCCTTTCTCAGAACGCATTTTCACTGGAATCAACCAGCGCCGATGGGATCATCGGCCCGTACGAACTTAAAATGGAGGCCCAAAATCTGGAGAGAAGCTTCGGGACTGATGGATCCCAAGACATGGGTTTTCAGATGGCGGCGTCAGTGGATCGCTACCTTTATGGATGAGATTGCGTCTAAATTGTTCTTATTGCGGTTTATTCTCTGTCTAATTAATGCTTAATTAAACACAGTTGAATCCCAGCTTCAAGATTTGTAGAAACCCACCTACCCATACAATTTTATCTTCGTGTACTTTCATTTTTTGTAGTTTAAACCGCTAAAAGGCATTTCTTGTATCTTGTATTATTGGATATTATGAAATTCTAGATTTCATGATTGTGTGTAAATTTCTCAAAAATCGAATATTGTTCATCATATCTCTATTCATAGAACTTAGAATGCTGTTCTGCTAACTTTTTGTGGAAAGCTTTTTCTGCTGTATACTCTTAAACTACTTTGGCAACATGAATTATGCATTTGGATGTTTTAGTAGAAATTATGCCCCTCTCGTCTGCTTCAGGTTCTAATTTCGAAATTAAGGTTTGATTTTCTGATAATTTCATAACAGACGCACATCTATGCACACCCTCTTGTCAAAAACCCCAATTTCAATCTCGATTTCCCAATTGGGTCTTATTTGGAGGCTCAGGTACAAGAGAACCAGAGCAAGCTTCGAACTTTGGAGATCGGCGTCAATTGATTACAGTCGAGCAAGCTTCGAGGTTTCGATTCAGAAGGTTTTGGGCTTGATGTATATGGATGGAATTGCGTCTTCGAAGATCCTCCATTCATCGTAGTTGCGTCTTGATGACGAACCACATATGTTCTCATCCGTTGATGGCCGTCGGGGCTCGAACTTGTTGTCGAACCAGGTTGTCACGCTCCAAAACCCGGACCACGTGAACCACCCAAGAAAAATCATTTTACGAAACCAAAATCCACCAAACTGCCGGAATTAGAAGACGCACAACTAAGGGTTTATTTTAAGGTAAAAGAAGAATTTAAAAGAGCAAAATCAACTTCCCCAAGAGCTAAGCTTTTAAAACAAAACAATAAAAATTTTCAAAAAAATTTGCTCGGACCGATCGATCGGTCCTTAACAATACACAATTTCTTTTCATGCTTGTCAAACAACCGGGGTATGCTAATGACCAATTGATCGGTTTGGCACTTGATCCCTTTTCAAAGTCTAAAACTTGGTACTCAACACTTAGAATGTTTTCATGCTTTTTCAACACATTTTAAGTGAAAAGAAAAACAATCTTTAGATGTGCTAAAAATAGATCCAAAACCTACCTCGAGGCACATAAGTTGAATTTAAACGATAAACCAACCGAAAACCATCATAAAACATTGAGATCACCCAACCCAAAACCCATTTTTAACCATAGAACATTAAGTTCAACCATCTCAAGATTTCTCTCATACATACAAGCATACATGCATCGAAACCATAGCTTTAAGCCTTACAAAATAAATTCCTTCATGTACAAAAAAACGGAATAAAGATTACATGGTTCATACAACCAAAAAGAGAAAACTACGAGTTTTCTAATCAACCATTGTTCTTTGAACTACACCACACTAAGCCAAGTCATTTGGATCACTTAAAATTATTTAAGTCCAATAACGTGAACCGAGACCCAATAGAAATAGACTAACGCATAAAAGGCATAACATGTAACTACTAGTTATATGAACAACTCACACATTCATACCCGTTTTTAAAACAATTTTCTTTCAAACCACTATGTTCACATAGCCCCACAACGATACAAAGTTTAAAAAATCTCAAAAATTATTCTTTTTATTCTCCACACGATTTTCAACCAAAACAAGTAACATTACCATAATGATTCACACAAACCGACATTGTCGCACTGGGGATAATGGAAGCAAGTATAGACTCTCGTCTATTGACCTAGGTCTGGGGCATTCAATGGCCCGATAAGCAATGACAAGTTCTATACCTTGCCACAACAACACACGCTTCCCATTGGGGCAACCACTTTATTTATGGGGATTAACCCGAAGGTGCGAAGCACCTATTTGTGCAAATTTTTAAACTTTCACCGAGGAGCAATTGAAGCCCACATTCACCACATTGTTACGGTACATTCACAAAATCATTAAAGGCATACAGCTTAACCATTAATTCGATTAAAGGCACACAGCTAGTCCATCCGAATTCATGGAGATAAAATTAATATTTTTGCACAAAGTTATCCTCAATTCAACCCACATTTTAAAATCCATGCTCAACCCCAAGGGTTAGCTCCAATTACCAAAATTCATGTTTTTGCAACATTCACATAGTTTCGTCCGGTTTTCAAAATACATATTTATGAAAACCTACACATGCATGTATCCACCAACTTTGTAATAGACCTCCAAAGCTCAAAATATGCTTTTAAACCAATCAAACAAGACTTAACCTCAAAACTCAACATTCATAGCATTTGAACATGATAAAAATGTATATAATCACATCACATGTAACACTCTTTTTAAAGCAAGATAGTCTAGAATCATACCGTAGAGAGTTAAAAACTAGACGCTTTAACTTTATGCAGAAAACCAACGTCGCCAAAACAAGATTTCGTTCGAATGGATGCGAAGTCCTTGGCATGTACAACACCGTTCTGCTCTCGCAACGCCAAAAACCACACCGAGAGCAAGCCAAAAGTTAGAGAGAATTCTAGGGTTTTGAGTTATCTCTTAGAGAGAAGGGAGAGAAACTTGTTTGAGAAGATTTGGACCAAAAACCAATAAAAGTGGTCTATCCTGTGCACACTTAACCTAGACAGACCGATCGATCCGTTTTAGGACCGATCGATCGGACCCGCCCAGAAAATTTTCCAATTTTGCACCACTAAGCCCAAACGGCCTGGAATGAATTATATTATGCATTTTTAAGCCATCACATGCATACATATGATAAAAAAAACTATTTCGTAACATTCATATTCAATATATAACACGTCAATAAAATATATTACAAAATAAAATGGGACCAAGCCTCACACAGGTGCTCCAGTGGTGATGGTGGTGGAAGGTAGGAGGAACAAGGCATTTTGTGTGGTTGAGATGTAGAGGAGGAAGAGAAGAATGAAAAAGGAGAAGAGAGCTTACCTCTAGTGGAGAGAAGAAGACTATGGAGAAGAGGAGAGATAAAAATGGGACTGAGTCATATTCAAAGGGTATTTCTATTTTTTACCATAAAAATTAAAATGCGTTTATTTTTTTTACTGACAAAGGAGGTCTGTGACGTTTCAGAAACTATATGGGGTATATCTGTTTCTGTCAAAAACCTCAGGGGAGGTCAGTATAATTTATCCTAAAATTTTTTAAAAATATAAATTACAATTCATACCACTAAAGAATCATAATTGCACTTCTGGCGTTATTGTCAAAAAATTAATTTTTGAGCTTATGTTATTAAATGTTTATTTATCTTCCCACGTTAAGAATACATATACCCGTTGATTAAATTAAATTACTGACAATTATATTTAATTGACTTTTTCCAAACTTCCTTAACAGCTCGTTTGGATGAGATGATTTGGGAAGAAAAGAAATGAAATGATTGTGTTATCACTCTAATCACTTGTTTGGATAACTAAAGATGTCACGCCCCAAAATTCGGGGTCACGTGAAAATCTACCATACATTCATTTCATATGAAAATACAGATTTTCATACATTAAAATTCGCCTGTTGAAACCAATGGAATACTCAACATAGTGTATCTCTCATAAAAAAAAGACATACAATTAAACATGCATACAATATATCGCCTTATGGCGTACAAAAAATACCTTCAGGAACAGACATACCAAAAAAAAAAATTATAAAAGTCTTCCGCCACCGCGGGCACCACCAAGCTATACCTCATCTACATCATCACCTAAAAATAGTTTTACAGAAAATTTCCACCCGTGAGCCGAAACCCAATAGAAATAGATAATAAGCTGTAAAGCAGGAATATGCAATCATATGGTGGGAGCAAACTCAACCACAAAACCAAAATAGGTCTTCCATCCAAAACACTCACGTTTTCCCATTAGACCACACAAGTCTCCCAAAACGATTTCATTAACATAAAACCCATTGTTTTCATCTTTAAAATCATGTGATGCAAATGTTGCAAATAACCAACCACCGTTAAGGAAAAACAGTAATCAAAACATCGTTCCCCCGCGAAATGTACCATCGTGAAAAAGAAGAATAAGATCCTATGTACCGACTCCATCATAAGGGGATAGATGTCACAACTATAGACTCATGTTCAGTATCTAACCCCCAGATATCGTGGGATCGCCAAGATATACACAGGTTCTATACGGAGCACCATAACGAACCACTCAATCTACGGGCATGACACCTGAGGGAGCTGAGCATCTGACCGTCTTAATTTACGGGGACTAACCCGAAAGACCCGAGTACCTACGCTGCGCACGTTTCCGGACTAACACCGAGGGCAACTTGTGCCACATACACTTCATCCCGGTACATCTAGATAATCTTCTTAAAATATTTCTCAAATCAGTACATTATACATGTACATATATCCATCCTTCACCAGGAGATCAAAATAAAATATTTCCAAAATATTTTCTCCAAAAGCAGTTATACAATGCATGTATAAGCAAGACATCCAATCAATGAAGCCATGGAGATCAAACCAAAGGATGTAAAAATATATTTTCATGTAAACGTTTTAGAAAGCGAGTCTCAACCCCTAGGGTTAGCTCCAAACCTCCAATAAACACGTTTTTTCCTAAAGTTTTTGTAAAAACTCTTTTTGCAAACCATCCTTAGCCCAAACAAACCAACCGAACCATCAAAATCAACACCAACAGCCCACATAGAACCCCAGTCGACTGGCCCAAGCCCCCAGTCGACTGAAAAACTCTATGGAAAAGAGAACCTAAAACAGAAGCAATTTTAGTCGACTGACCCTCCTGGTCCAGTCGACTGAACTCCCCAAAGCAAGATCCAGTCGATTGACCTCCAAGGTTCAGTCAACTGAACTTTCCCAGATTTTGTTTTGAGCTACGGGTTCACTGGTTTTTGCTCCCAAAACTCAAATCGAACCTCTAAACACCCATCAAACACTCATTAAACACCCTCATACCTCACCACGCCCAAGCTTCGCACTACAACCTCGAAAGAAAACCCTCAAAACATACTTTCATCTACCGAGAACGCCGAAAAATAATTTTAAATTAAAAACTAGATCTAAAACATAAAATTATATTTCATGCGTTTTTAAACGGTGTAACAGTATAAGATTACATATGGTACCTTTATACAGCAGTAGAATCTGAGATCCTACCTCATTGGATCAAAAACCCAATGTCTCGATCCACGTGCAAATCCAAGCTTCGTTGGAATCAAAATCCGTCCGGATGGATGCGTAGACCACGATGCCAATAGCAAGGATCCGTTGTTGGATCGTTGAAAATCGATCCCCGAGCCCCTGGGAAGTTAGAGAGGAGGTAGAGAGAAAAAGGAGGAAACTTAGGAGTTAAGTTTTGGAAAGATCTTTTGAAAATATCGAACTCCAGATTTTTATAGGCCTCCAAAATATCTTTTTTTTTGAATTTTTAAAATTCTCACCGTAACTCCCCGCAGCCCCCGGGACCAACCCCGTATACTCCGATTAATCAAAACATGCATCATAACTCACATAAGCATATTAAGGCGAAAACGCCAACACGTGTACAAAACCCAAATATGCATAAATATGAAAATAAAACAGTACAGGGTCTCACAACTCTCCCCCCTTAAGGAATTTTGCCCCCGAAATTCACTACTGGATCACGAGGTGAACAACTCCGGGTATTGCTCACGAACCCCAGACTCAAGCTCCCAAGTTGCTTCTTCAACCCCGTGATGAAGCCACTGAACTTTGACATAGGCAATCGTTCTCCCCCGAAACACATGTTCCGTCGTATCTAGAATCTTCACGGGACGCTCCTCATACGTCACATCCTCATCAACTCGCAACTCAGTCCAATCCAACACA
>JAULJZ010142608.1:0-10548 GCA_032270985.1 Heliamphora pulchella | reverse complement strand
CGATATGATCTCTTAATAATTTTTTTTTTGAACGGCAAATATTCATGCATACATTACACCCACACATTGTATTTAGTAAGGCTTGAATTCTTAACCTCTCATTTGAGAGACAAACACTTATACTATTGGGCCAAATGCCACTTAGTGATCTCTTAATAATTTATCGTACCAATTTATTGATTTTATTTTATGTACATATATACGAGCCACATCTCAATTTCTTTTTTTAATTATAAAAATTAAATTTAGCAAGCTTTTAATCTATTAATTAAATTATACAAAATCAATTAAACTATTTAAAATGGTGGTCAAGTAATGACTACTTACGGTAGTAATGGTTTAAAAACTAACATTACTTTTTTTTTCTTGCATACTTTGGCCCGGCTGAATAAAAATTAATTTTAAATTCTGCATCTAAACCTTATGCACCCTTGCTACACTAGATGGAATTGAGACCCTTTCTATTTTCTAAGAAATAGAGGCCTCTCTATTCTCATCTAATAGTATTTAATATGAATTCTTTTTTTTTTTTGCTTGTTAAGTGGGAAACGGGGCTCCCGGGGTTTGAACTCCGGGGATAGATATGGGGCAGCCCGCTGGGCTAAGCCACCACATCTAATATGGATTCATTTTAATAATTCGAACCGTTTATATTGTAAAAACTATCAAAAATTCTAAAGCATTCATACAAAAAACTAAATTGATTGGATATTGGTAACTAGATGATTGGATCATATTAATTTTTTTTAAAAAAATTATACAGTTTACTTCCAAAATTGTACTCATAATTTATTTTTTACAATAAATGTATTCTGCCCATGTAGTTGTCGATGTCCTATCAACTTAATTTTTTCTAAATACATTTTTCTCGGTAAAATTTATAATATAAACAAATCAAATCGTCAAAGTGAATTATTTTAGATATTAGAAACTAAAAATTAGCAGTAATAGGAGTATAAATGGTGAAAAAATAATTTTTCAAAATCAATAGATACCTAAGAATGAATATTTTCGTTATCTAGATTCGATTATTAATAAAGATGTAGAAAGGTTACAAATGATGAAATCTACAAAATCAAAATTGGTTGGCTCAAGTGGAGAAGTGTTTTCGGAGTTTTATGTGATCGGCGGATACTTACAAAATTAAAATAAAAATTTTATAGAACAGTTATTAGACCATTAATTTTATATAGGGTAAAATGTTAGGTTGTTAAGAAAGATCACATAAATAAGATTAGTATATCAAAGAGAATATAAGTCTGACAATATGCTTTTAGTTTTTGCGTCAGTAGCAGGTTTATGTTGTGGGAGGTGTTGGCAACATGCTTCTATTTTTTCTTGCAATAGCAGCTTGGTAGAGGAATTTTAGGTTCCTTTCCTTCGATCATAAGTGGGTAGCATACCAACTTTAAGATTTTGGGGAAATCTATACTTTGTAATCCTTACCATTATTAATAAAAAAAAATTTTGTTGTTCAAAAAAAAAAAAAACAGATGAAAATGTTAAAATGGATATGTAGTAAGATTAGAAAAAATAAATTTATAAATGAAAAGATTTGTGAAATTATAGGAGTTACACCAATTGAGGACAAGTTGAGAGAAAATAGATTAAAGTGATTTGGACACATACAACGTAGACCAATTGATGCAGTAATTAAAAAAAGCAATAAGACCATAAGTAATAAAAACACTAAGAGAATGGGTAAACCTAAATTGATATAAAAATACGGTATTAAGAAAAGATATGAATATATTAAAACAAACTGAAAATATGAATTTTAACAGAGTACAATGGCGTAGAATGGTTTATGTAGCCAATCTCAATTAATTAGAATAAATGCTTAGTTTGGTTTAATTTGATTTGGTTAGGTTAAGAACTCAAAATGGAGACAACTTGGATCCCACTTAAGGAGAGAAATTAGGAGGCGTAGAATGGTTTATGTAGCCAATCTCAATTAATTACAATAAATGCTTAGTTTGGTATAATTTGATTTGGTTAGGTTAAGAACTCAAAATGGAGACAACTTGGATCCCACTTAAGGAGAGAAATTAGGAAGGGGGATGAAGTATTGTAATTATGCTGCGTGCATTTGAAGAAATGATGCATTGGTATGGAAGGGAGAAAATGGGTGGTCATGATTGAAAATAATAGCAACAACATTGAAAAATAATGTAGTAGGAGTAACTTTGGCCTTTATATATATCAACGCATAATGAATTCCACTTCTGATTGTTGATATTATGAAAACTAGGGTTGTCTTTCAAGGTTTCTTTTTTATTTCACCTTACATTGTTCATCATGGACACAAAGATTCTCTGTTTAGAAAAAAATTTATAAAACGAATAGTTAGAAAAATGCAGTGCAGGAATAAAACGAATTTAATTAGATACGTACTAATAAAATAATTTTTTAATTAAAAAGTAATAAAAGGCATTAAAAACAGAAGTGTAAAAGTTTGTAATTTTTTTTACATGTATAATAAGTTTTTTTTGTTAAAAGTACAAAATTCAAACTTCGATCGTATATACACTATATCTTATACTACAACACACTTGACATATAAATAAAATAAGAAAAAGCTAAATTATGACATTTATTGCTATGTTGAAACAAATTAAGTAAAATACCCCACTGTAGGGTCCTTTTAGGGAAAAAAATAATTATTAAGGAGAAATAAAATTTATAAAATAATCAGAAAACACAAAACAGAGAGAGATTAATAGTTGGGTGAAAGAGAAAACTAATCAATATTGGAGTATCTGGCAGTATGACCACACATGATCTTAATAATCTGAATCAGAACTTGAACAATAATCTCCACAAGAGCACGGTCATCCCTTTTATTTATAATCCTATAATGGAGCTATTAGGATTAGAACGGGACTCTTAAAACGTATTATCAAATCAAGAGATCTTATCCGAATATCTCGAATATCTAGAATTAGTGTTCTACTCTAATTTGACTAGGTTAATCCGTGTACACCCAATGGGTACATGAGCCACTCGGTTCAAGTGACTCTGGGTTATTCGAGTAACTCGAGTAGGACGACCTGGGACTTTCCATGATTCGATAAGGCCCTTTCCTTATCCACAAAGCCACGTGTCTCCCAATGTTCTGTGCAGAATTTATTGTTCTACCTTCATTGTCTCTGGAATATTTTTTCAATTCTCAGTGGAATTTATGATTATAGTCTGTGCTATATTATGCCGGCCACATAGTCAGTGCTTGGCTACATAATTAGGTAGTCCAAGCTACACACATAGTCTATGCTATGTCTTCATAGTCTGTGTTATGGTATTTCTTCATTTGTAGTCATGGCTACGTTTATATATGTGAGTGTAGTGTAATTCCAAAAGGGGGTGAATTGGATATTTAAAATTTTCTTTCGAGATATTCAATTTAAAACATACAATATATTTTCTCTTGATCTTATTCGGATAAGCAAATACTCAATCAAACGTAAATATAAAGAGTTTGAAGGTTAGAGAAAATGAAATTGAAACTTTTACAAGGTTCGGCGCATCGGCCTGCGTCCTTACCCCTAGCAACCCGCTTTGAGGATTTCAACTAATCCATCCTTATAGGCGGAGATGCCTCACTCATTCACAAGGTAGAGAAGCCTTTACACCAAGAACGTACGAGCTCTTAAACCCAAGTAAATCCCCTCACTTGAACAAGGTTACAACCAAGCTTCAACAATAATTTGATGAAGAAAGTGTATAAGAGTAGGTTCCTTTAATGAGCAAATGAGTACAACACTATATCACACTAATTCACTTTTAAGAAATATATCAAATGAAACTCAAAGAGATTTTCTAAGTGTTTTTCTCGAATATGAACAAGAGTATGAGATTTCAATGCACAAGATTGAGTAATAAGAAAGTATGATATTAGAGAACTTCTTGGTCCATTTAAGTCCTGATAATTGGGTCTTTTTATAGCCAAAAATTTGAGCTAGCCGTTGAAGGTAAAAATATATTTTAATATCTCAAGTCAAACTAGCTGTTGAAGGTAAAAAGATATTTTAATATCTCAAGTCAAACTAGCCGTTACAAAGTCATATTTGACTTTCAGGATAAGTCAGTCGAATGAGGCCCTACCTTCAATCGACTGAACCTTAAATGGTTCAAGTCAATCGACTGAACTCCATGCTTCAGTCACCTGAATCATGATGGCTCAGCTTTTTCAAATTCCAATAGGTTTTTAGTCGACTGATGTTAATGATCCAGTCGACTGAACCTTATTGGTTCAGTTTTCAACCCTTTTAGTTGACTGAATATGTCCATTAGTTGACGGAGTTGAATGAAATCATTATTTTTATGAATTTTGATATCTTCACGTCATAAGATAAACTTGTTGAAATGTTTTACAATTTAAACTCAAGTTTGGTTACTTCACAAAACATTTCAAATGACTTTAGATTTATTTGATAAAATGTTTCTTAATCTAAAATCAACTTTGGTTGCTACAAAAACATTTTATCCTTTGGGAAAATGATATACATGAGTTCTATAGTCTAATTTTGGTTTCCTATGAGCTTCAAAAGATATATGAGCTTCAAAAGATATGATTATGAGATTTGTGAAGTTACATGGATTCTAAATTCGATACATATGAAAATCTAAACTAAGTCTTCAATTCTTTGTCTTTTGCATTGTTCCAAAAACTTGTTATCAACATATTTGACTTGAATTTGCTTCATGGCTTTCACTTTGTATCTTTAATTATGCTAAACACGCATTTTTTATAAATTATTTTAATTTGCACAATTAGATACTTAGATTTGTTATCATTAAAACTGTCGTTGAAGTCTTGTTAGGCCAACAATATAGTTTGAGCTATATTTCTTGTGTCTTTAGTTTGTGTCATGCGATAAGCAGCAACATTATTTAGCTGAGCCATTAAAGTTCCCAATAAGTTGGATTCATAGTGTTACAAAATTTAAGCCTCTGATTAAATCAACAAGTGGAATTCATCTAAATTAACTTTGGTTGCACGGATTTTATTTTGATCGTTCTTCGTCAAAAGTTTTATCTGGAGCCCGTTTCAGCGTTTGTCCGTCCAGTTATTTTTTTTTATCAAAAATCGTTTACAAAAATAATGATCTAGGCAGTTTTGCCTCCAACAAATTGGTATCAGAGCCATTTTATTTTTTGTTTACGGTTATCGGGGTCGAGTAGTTTTAAAACTATTGCTAACTTTGTTTTGCAGGCGTTCTAATTCCGATTTTATGATCATCATTTTTTTTTCATGTTTGATTGAATGGTTTGAATGAATGATGATTATATTTTTTTTAATCCCGGGGGTTGACCGTGATAGATCGAATGTGAGTTTTCGGGACATAAAATCGATGTAATATCTAGTTTTATGTTTTTAAATATTTGTTTAGATTATTTAAGAATAGGTTGAACATGCCCAAGAACACGAAGAACGGAGGCGGTATCGGCGGTGGTTCTGATTTTTACGGGTCACAGATCGCGGTAAGTTTTAATGGTTTTAAACTGTTTTTTTCGATGAGTTTTTTTGCAGTATTTATGTATTAAAAATAGTATAAAAAATAAGTCAAAATAGTACAAAAAAATCACCAAAATAGCCCGGTTCCGGCAGCTTTGCCGTTGGTGGTTCGGTGGCGATTTTTATGATTTTTTAGACCATTTTTGGGAGTATTTTTTGAAAATTTTTTAAAACATAAAATAGCAGTAAAGCATACCTTAAAATACTATCAAAAATCAGAAAAAAAATGGGCCAAACAATTCATTAAAAAAGAAAAAAAATAGCAGCGTTTTTTTCTGGCGACGGCGGCGCTACAGCAGCAGCTTTCAGGCAATTTTTTAACAGTTTTTAGGCTGCTTTCGAGAAGGATTTTTCACAAAAGATAGTACGTTTCAAGAGCTTTCTTTTGATATAAAGTACATCGAAAACTGAGTTTGAAAAGAGGTTGAAAAAGCCTCGGGAAGTTGGTGGCATAGTGCTGTGGTGGGCAGCGGCATTTTTTAGGTTTGGGTTGTTTTTCCAGCCATTTTCAAGCATTTTTTTATCAAAATTTTTGACAGAAAAATCCCATATTTTGAGAGCTTTCCAACGATATAAAACTTTTAAAAAATGGAGCTCGGATAAGGTAGCACGAGTCACCTGAAGGCGACGACGAGGCGGCGCCGGCAGTGGTTGGTGGTGGTCCGACAATTTTCTCTCTCCCAAGGTTGATTTGATATATATTCTGATATATACAAGACTGATACGATATATATTGATATATCAGATAGTATCAAGGAGTTCTGATACAAACTGGACACATGAAACTGATTCAGAACAGGATTATTGCAACTTATCTCTTAACAGGAGACTAAAACTCTTTAGAGTTTTAGATGGATCATAAAATCTGGATATTTATATTTATCTTGCATTTAATTCTTTATTAACTGCGTGAATGATATTTATTGATTTTATTTATCTTATTAATTTAATTATTTTGAATATTCGGTTTTAATTAAAATATTTGTAATGAAAAATAAAATTAAGATTTTTTAATTAATTAATTTTAATTAAATAAATTTTTTTTCGATATTTTATTTTTTACAAAATATCACGTTTAAGATGATTTTTTTAAATCGGATATCTTAAAAAAACGTGAGAATTAATTCCAGATTTTGAATTAATTAAATAGAAAAATGTTTAATCGAAATAAATTATTATTTTTCAAAAAATGTGAAACAGAAAATAAAATAAATAAATACATTTAATCACTACTTTAGCTAAAAAGCTAAAGAAAAAATTGTGCATTTATTAAATTTTATTTGTTACGCATTTAAATACGAAAAGAAGGTTTGATAAATCAGAATATTTGAAATCGTGTACACAGAAAGATCTTTGATTCTTTCTGATTGTGCAGCTTTTAAAATTAATAAATTTATTTTAATTAAACGAATTTTTATAATCCTAAAAAATATTTTAAAAATCTAAGTAGGAGAGAGAATTTATTCACAGATAAATCCTGCGGTCTCCATCACTAGTTTGTAAGCGATGCAATTAAACCATGCGTGTCGGCAGTAAGGCATTTCTCACAAACGGACAGATTAATTGCGGTATCGCCGGTACAAATTTCTTTTAGGGATAATTTTAAATAATTGTTAGTGTTGATCACTTATCCAACTGAATGGTTTATTGCGAAGCGATTAATTTGGGATTAAGTGATAGTTAACACTTAGTTATATATAATTGTATCATCTTCAACTGAGTCACTACTATTATATATTGGACCTAAGCTATGTCAGTTACTTAATTTTACTTGGCATGGTCAGTTGCTTAAATAGTAAAATTAAAAAGAATTGGACTGTCTGGTCTTATGAAGGATAGTAGACGTTCTCCCAACGAGGCATGCTATTCTTAGGTTACCAGGTTGCTGGCAAATTAATTTTAAAATGGTAAAAGAAACCAAATTAAAATAAATTTAAAATTTTGCTCATCATAATTAACGATTTTCTAATTATGTGATTCTCAAGATTAAAATAGATTTTGACCCACTCGTTTCAATACTCAAAGAAAACAAACTTACGGGACCAAATTTTGTTGATTGAAAATGTAATTTGGATATTACTTTAACTACAAATGGTATTCTTAAAATACTAGGAAATATGTTTGTTTCAAAAAAAAGTTTTTTCTCGGGGCCGAAAGGCATGAAGAAGAAAAAGGTTCAAAAACAGGGAGACACGATTTCCAAGATAGTTAGTGGGCCACAAATTGGTGTGAAAAAGCCGAAAGATAAATGTTTTCACTACAACCAGACCCGGCACTAGAAAAAACTATGTCCAGTATTTCTTAGAAGGCAGAACAAACAGAGTAATTTCTGTTCACTGGTTGCGAAAACATGTTTAGCGGTGTTATTTACCGGTACCTGGTGTGCAGATACGGGAGCCATTTATCATGTCTGTAATTTATTGCACGGGTTTTAGGAAACCCGACAACTTAGTGATGAAGAGATTTACCTGCATATGGGCAATAATACAAAGGTAACAGCAGTTGCAGTAGGAGATGTCACTCTCAATTTTGGTAGAGATTAGGTTTTAATATTGAGAGATTGTCTTTATATACCTGCCATTATAAGGAACTTAGTTTCCATTTCTGGATTGGCTAAAGGCAGATATTTAGTTTATTTTAATAACTCCGTGGTTATTAAGGATAATAAACGGGTTATCTGCTCTGGTACGTTGGTGGATGATATTTATATTATTACTCCAATTCCTCCTACACTGCAACTAACTGAAACGAATAAATACATCTATATTACCATATAAGAGAAAGTTTCCTTCTTTACTGAACCAAATATTTTTTTAGCACTTACGCTTAGGTCATATTAATCTAAAAAGAATAAACAGATTGGTAGCAGATGGACCTTTGAGTTCATTAGAAGTGGAGGCATTTCTAGTCTGTGAATCTTGCTTAGTGGGTAAGATGACTAAGAGACCATTTTCGACCAAAGGCTACAGAGATAAAGAATCGTTGGAGTTGGTTCATTCTGATGTGTGTGGTCCTATGACAATCCGGGCTAGAGGTGACTTTGAGTACTTCGTTAGTTTTATTGATGACTGCTCAAGGTATGGATTCATTTACCTGATATGCCGTAAGTTAAAAGTATCAAATTACTACGATCCGACCGTGGTAGAAAATACCTCTTTGGAGAGTTTAAGAACTACTTATCATCAGAGGGGATTACATCCCAGTTGGCTGCATCTGGTATTTCACAGCAGAATGGTGTAGCAGAAAGAATGAATAAGACTCTTATGGAGATGGTAAGATCAATGATGAGTTATTCAAGTTTACACAATTTCGTTTTGGGGTATCCCAAGAGAACAAAGGGTAGTCTACTTTATAATCCTAAGGATCATAAGGTTATTGTTAGCACCAATGCCCGATTCTTAGAAGAGGATTATATTATAGATCACTGGCCCAATAGAAAAATTATTCTGGAAGAACTGAGAGAAAATACCAGTAGAATGAAAGAGGAACTACAAGTCACTGATATTTCATTACCTAGTCGTAGTGGGAGAATTATCGGGACAGATGCAAATCAAGAACATGGTGCTGATGCACAGGGTTCAAATTCTGCACAGCCTATTACTGCTAGTACATAGACACAGGTAGTGCCTCGTCGTAGTGGGAGGGTTGTTCATCAACCTGACCGGTATATGTTCTTAGGAGAGTCTTTTGACAAGATCCCAGTAGAACTGGATACCGAGCTCTGTAACTACAATAAAGCACTATAAGACCAAGATATAAATCTTTGGCAAAGGGTTATGAATTTAGAGATAGAATCTATTTATTTCAACCAGGTCTGGAAATTTGTAGAACCACCCGAAGGGATAAAACCCATTGGATGCAAGTGGATCTACAAGAAGAAGAGAGGAGCAGACGAGAAGGTTAAAACCTTCAAAGCTAGGCTTGTTGCTAAAGGATTCACTCAAAAAGAAGAGATCAAGTATGAGAAAATCTTTTCGCCAGTAGCCATACTTAAGTCTATCCAGATTCTCTTATTCATTGCCGCACATTTCAATTACGAAATCTAGCAAATGAACGTCATGACAGCTTTCCTTTACAGAAGTTTTGACAAGTGTATCTATATGATTCAACCAGATAGATTCATTGCAAAGGGCCAGGAACACATGTTGTGTAAGGTTAAGAGATTCATTTATGGATTTAAACAGGCATCGAGTCTTGGAATACTCAGTTTGATCAAGCCATTAAGTCTTATGGATTTGATCAAAGTTCGGATGAGTCCTGTGTGTACAAGAAGCGTGACGGAAGCGTGGTGATCTTTCTAATACTTTATGTAGACGATATCTTGCTCATCAGAAATGATGTGGACGCATTATCTATGGTTAAAGTATAGTTATCTGGGCAGTTCGATATGAAGGACTTGGGAGAAGTCAGTCACATCCTAGGGATCAAGCTTATGCGAGATCGAAAATAAATGATATTGGGCTTATCACAAGTAAAGTATATTGATGATATCCTTACTCATCTTAGCATACAGAATTCTAAGAAAAGGTTTCTCCCTTTCAGGCATAGAATCACTCTATCCAAAGATTAGTGTCCTAAGACACTTGATGAGATAGAGAAGATGAAGGCAGTTCTTTATGTTTCGGCAGTAGAAAGTCTCATGTATGGTATGTTTTGCACTAGACCCGACATCTGCTTTGCCGTTGGCATGGTTAGTAGATATCAGTCTACCCATGACAGGAGTATTGGACTGCGGTAAAGAATATATAATCAAGTACCTGAAAAGGACTAAGAATTATATGTTGATTTATCAAGCAGATAGTCTAGTACCTTTGGGGTATATAGACTCAGATTTTCAGTCAGACATAGAGTTTACATCAGGAGATAACCTTGTAGATCCTTTATAAAGAACTTACTTGCCAAAATTTTTGATAGTCATGTAGAGGGTATGGGAGTCAGAAATACAGCAGTATGGTTTACTGAAAATCATATTTTTAGTATTTAATTTTATTTTAATAAAATTAGTTTTCCATTTTATGAGAATCTTTATGAGC
>JAULJZ010142587.1:0-10549 GCA_032270985.1 Heliamphora pulchella | reverse complement strand
GCCAATTCAATTGCAATTGAATCTGCTATTGAAATCTGGATTTCTATGGCCAATGAAATTCACAGATTCCAACAAAAACATCGTCAATCCAAATGGTGAATAAGAAGGCCAAGCCCACTTGAAGACAGTCCAAACCCAAATAAGGATAAAAGGGCCCAGTGTCCTAACTAAGGATCTCGGGAGGATAACTCAAAAGGAAAAAATACTTCTTCCGAACATAATGGTGGGATAATCTCCCTGAAATCTTCGAAGTTTCGCCAAAGAGGAAAGCAGATTCAACTTGGGAAAGGGAAGTGAAGAGAAAGAGTGTGAGTTATCCTCCTCTTGTTTAGTTATCCAAGAGATTAATAAAAATGTTATTTACTTCTTCTTGTTTGTTTGATAATAATTAATAAAGAGAAGGGAGGTGTTTGATATTTATTTACTTTTATAACCTTTCTATATTAGTTTAAATTATTACTTTTAATATAAACATAAGAGATTATAATTGTTATTATAAAAATCATGGTATCTATTCCTTTACTTTCCTTCCATTTCCTCTTAATTTCGGAGGGATAAAAAACCTGTCATCTTCTTCTCAAGGAGTTCTAACTTGGGCGTTAGTGTTCTTTTTGGTCGAACATCTTTGGCCAAAAAACGCTAACGACGCTCTATTTTGTAAGGACACCAGTGGAAAGAGGAGGTCCTAGAGCTCAGCCAAGGCGAAGGGAGTTCAAGAAGGAGGACATGGCGTTGGGTTCACGTATGTGGATCTCACATTTCTCATACATAGGAATTATAGATGTGAATATATATATATTTTTACAGTGAGTTTTCTTTTAATATTTTATTAGAGTGGAATAAAAAATATAATAAGAATTTATAAAATTATTTTTTACTATTAAATAAAAAATAATAATAATTTAGAGCGTAATATTAATAATATCAAGGGTGGCATATTAGTATCGTGAATAAAATGTTATTACCACTTTGGATTTTTTGATTTGAATTTTTAACATATCGACACAAGTAAATCGACATCGCAAAAGTTAAAGATTAGGCAACTATCATCAACCTCCAATAAGCTCTTTTGTTAATGATGTGCAGAAACTATAATATCATCTCAGCTGGCTATGAAAAAAAATGGCATTATGCAAGTTATGGTGATTGATTTTTATTTTTTATATTTTAAGTCTTTTAAGTGTACGTATTTTAATAATGCCCTCCTCAAGCGTATTAGTTTGTAATCTTTCTTATATTGAGATTTGATTTTCTTTCTGTCTGGAGCTTTGTTCCTCCACACGTGAAGAGTTTTTTTTTTCTTTTGAAAAGTTATCTTGTATTTGATTTATCTATTTGTTCAAATCTATATCAAACTTATAATTCATTTATGTCTCATAATCTTGCTTCATAATCTTATATATAAAGAACTAAGATTATTTTTTATAGTTGATTCTACAATTAAATTATGTGTACGTATGCTGTTTCAATGTCAAATGACGCAAGGATTATCAGTTTCAGAAGCGCGCGCAGAGAGAGAGATTCAATATCAAATGACGCGCACAGAGAGAGATTCAATATCAAATGACGCTAGGATTATCAGTTTCAGAATCGCGCGCGCAGAGAGAGAGAGAGAGAGAGAGAGAGAGACCTCGACGAAATCGGAATGGCGGCCGGGATTGTGCTGAGACTCGGGGCGAATCTCGATGTCGGCGGACTCGTCGACGATCTCTTGCATGGTGTTCTGTATGAACTCGTCGAAGGAATCCAGCTGCTGCCTCACCAGACCTTTCTCCTCGAAGTACGCGCTTATCACCACCCACGCATCTTCCTGACTGATCTCTTGCTCCTCACCTTCTTCTTCTTCTTCTTCCTCTTCCTGCTCTTCACCACCTGCATCTTCATCCACTGCGTCACCGTCATGACCCTTCACACTCGGATCATACTCTTCTGCGCCATACATTTTTACGCCCTCCACGGAGAGAGAGAGAGAGAGAGAGAGAGTAGATCCTAGGAATTCGATTGATTGAAATCAATCGAATTTGTGTACGCTTTGAGTTGTTCTTTGATCTCTCACTAATTTTTTAGATTTCTAAGCTAGGAAACCCCAATGAAGAATTTCAAACCCTGGTTACTCGATATTTGCAAATTATATAATTAACTTTTTTCTGAGTTCTTAAATCTGTTTTCAACCGTACACGTTAGCACTATCCCGGGAAATTTGGTGCAGTTATGAAACCCTAGAATGAGTGTAGAGAGAGAGAGAGAGAGAGAGAGAGAGAGAGAGAGAGAGAGAGAGAGAGGGAGAGATGGCTATGGATCCTGAATTGGAGCGAGACTAATGCAATGCAGTTACAGCGAGAGTAGCGTTATCAAATTTGACTATTCACAACTGTAGTGATTTTAGGCCTTCCTTTTGGCTACCGTTTAAAGTTGGCTTATAACTGACTTTTTAACTTTGGGCTTTAACCGGTTTAAACTTGGTTTTTTAATTTTTAACTTATACTCTAAAAAGTTAAAAAGTCTTATTTTTCAACTTTATTTTTAACTTATTTATTTTTAAGTTTTTTGATTTTTATTATAACAATTTTCAATTTTATCATTCTATATATAAAATTACATAAATTTCAATCAAACAATCATACCTTAACTCATTTAGACCGAAAGACAATTATAAAATTTCATATTGAGTTTATTTTACTTTTTTGGTAGTTTAAAAGTCACTATTTTTTTCAGCTAAACGAACTTTTTGACTTTTTAACTTAAAATGACATAAAATCAAAAAATCGACTTAAAGCCAAGTTGCTAAACAAACTCATAGTATGTGTTTGGACTAACCTTTTATGTATGTTTTTTTAGCTTTTTAGCTTTTTTATTAAAAAAAAAGTAGGTGCAAAAAAATATAGAAAAAACCAATTAATTACATTAAGAGGCAAAATAATTGATTTTTTAATAGGCTTTTAAACCAAAAATTGTTAAAAAATTAGGCCAAACATAAGCTATATTAACATTTGACACGAAACTTATCACATATCTGATATGCACATAAATTTATGCAATATAATATGTATTGGTGTTTAGTTATTTGTTTATCTATTCTCATTGCATCTCACCAACTTATATCATGTTAAATTAGTAATAACTCAATCGAGGATGTAAGGATTGAAATCATAGAAGGGATACCTAGCCAATAATGTTTAAGGATTCAACCATTAAATTAAAAATATTAGTTCGAAACATCTTGTTCGGTGTTTGTTTGCGAAATTAGTATATTTGTTGACTATTTATTTGGATTGGACTTGATATCTCATAAATAAGGGGTAAATTAGTCCGGTGAGGTGAGATATATTGAGTACTAAAATTAGAAATAATATGAGAATAAACATGAAATGGCATGTTTACCCTTGAGTTTTTTTTTATGTAAAGACTTTACTTTTTGCAATTTTTTTTGACTTTTTTTTGGACCATTAGGATTTTATATTTTTCTTCACTTTTGAAATCTTTGTTTGATCTATATATTTATTAATAAAAGTAATTCCTTAACTAATTAATTGTGGACCCTGAATTTCAAATTCATTGTACAGTTCTCTCATCTCCATAATCCTTGAAATTGAAGTTATAATGGCTGGGCAAATAAGCAACATTTTGCTTATTTTTATTTTTTAAATTTTTTTTTTAATTTTTAACTAAGCTTCATTTGTTTTGACATAAAATATTTTACCATAAAAAATATTTGACATATAAAATTATTTTGTAAAAATTATTTTTTTTCTTGTATTTTCTAGTGTTTGGTTAATATTTGAAAAATGAGAATGAAAAATGAGAGTGACTAAAGGCAAGAAGGATTTGGGTGAAAGATTCTAGAAAGATTCATGTGAGAAGGCTCTGTCTCTTATTTTCTCATTCTCATTTGTTATGAAAATGATCAAAGGCGGCAAGAATTGGGTGAAGGTTTCGAAGGTGCATTCCAAAATTAACTTATGAGTTAATTTTTTGTAAATCAAATTTGGTCTAATGAGATAAAACATTTTACTAAAAAATATTTTTTACATAGGTATTATCAGCCAAACAGTGAAAATTTAGTAAAATATTTTACATCGAAACAAACGAGGCCTAAATATTTTTTACTTTTTCAAATCGTCTTGATGAGATGAACTCCAAAAGTAAAAAAATTTGATCAAAAGATGAATAAAATTCACTAAAGACGAAAATAAGCAACATTTGATTTGGTTTATTGGCTTATTTTTGCTTATTTTTATTTTTTAAAATTTTTTTTATATTTTGATCAAAACTTTTTACTTTTTCGGCTCGTCTCAATGAGGGGAGTCTAAAAAGTATAATAATTTGAATAAATGATGAAAAAAATTCACTGAAAACAAAAAATTTATGATGAAAAATAAACTAATAAACCAATAAACAATTTTTACCTATTCAGGGCCAATATTTCAAGAAATATTGATTCATAAATGAGATATATAGCTTTTTAGCTTAAAATTTTGTATGGAAAATAGGCAGAATGAACATATAATAATGTTAATTAACTAATTTTTGCAGCTAGCTAGTATTGGCTCAAAAGATATGTTTCATGAAAATCTAATTAAGAACTCATACTAAGGGCGTATTAATTGTCATTAATGCTTATTTTTATCCTGTCCTTTAAATACCAAACTAAGATATGGTATTATATCAGACTGCATAAATCTTCAATTTCATTACAAAAAAAAAAAACATGGGGCTGGATGAAAATAGGAATACATAAGCCAATAGATCCAAATTGTGGTCTCATGACTATTAATTAGACAAATCCTAATACCCCTCATCCTATCCAAAACAACAAATATGGCTTTAGGGCTTATTTGTTTTGGAAGAGGGGAGATGGGTTGGATTGTACATAAAATATGTGGGTCCTACCAAGTTATTATTTGTTTTTAACAGCAAAATTAAAATATATAGAAAAGAGGATAAAAGGTATCTAAAGAGAAAAAAACTCTCTTAAAAAGATGCAACAGACATCCTCGAAAAGTACAAAAAGCTTGTAATTGGCAAGAAATCAACCACAAGAGGGAAAAAACAAAATATAAAAGCATCAACTCCCTAACAAAACCAAACAAAAACTAGCAAATCGACCCCCAATCAGCAACAAAGACAAGCACTTGGGGTCTTATTAATTAACAACAACCACTCTATATCATCCCAAACATAGCCACTGCTTTTCACAGCAACACTCAAGACATATCGGCAATTCCCATCTCAGCACCACAAGATATAGCAAAAAGAGGTCTCCAAGGCATGGCTAACAAGAAAACCAAGGACTAGTTGCATCACAAGAAAAAAATATACAACACCAAAAGATGATGTTGCTACAAAAGCTGCTTAGGACTAATAATTTTGTTTTTCTTTTGTAAGATTGAACTAAACTATATTGTAAATTTTGAATTGCCAATGCAAAATGTATGCGATAAATTTAACTACTCCTAATATTATTAGTACCTATTTAATGGCTTTGAATAATAATTATTATTTAATTAGAAAAGATTAAGAAGTTTAAATGCATTATAATTCTGATATATAAAATTGACTAAAGACGAACATCAGATACAACACAACTATTCAAAGGAAGAGAGAAAAACATCCACGTAGAGGAGAAAACTCTCGTACAGGAATTAAACTTCTACTAAGGGAAGATCATAAAAGATAAGAACTGATTATTATAACTCGCAATGCGACGTCTTTCTTCTATGGCTAGCATAAATAGCACTGTTGTCTAAACCCAACTCTCATAAAAAGATTGATTGAAGACCGATAATAGTTACCTAAACGTAATTTTAGCGTTAACGTACGCAGTCGATCTACTTTTTTCAATTTCATAAGGCCCCGTTTGGTAATATTTATAATTTATAATTTATAATTTTTTATTTTTTATTTTTTATTTACGATAAAAAAATATTTTTTATTTTTATAATAAAATAAAAATAAAAACAAAAATATATTTGACACATATATTTGTTTATAGTTCAAATCTTTACAGTTCAAATTCATCAAATGAACCAACGTCATTGTTACAGTGTTACACTTATTAACGTGACAGACAACAAATGACCTCAAAAGTCCAACTTAGTTGAAAAAACTAAGAAAATAAAATCTTCTACATGGCGGTTGGAGGAGTTGGTTGGGAATTTCAACTAACAAATCACACAAAGGTAATTCACAGTCCCACCACCCCCACATCTGCCTTCCTAACACTCCTCTTCTCTTCCCCCATAAGCTCCCCATCCCAATGTAATAAATCAATTAAAATCCCAAACACTCCCAAGACAACTCTCTATGAAGCTCATAGCCATGGCGCCCAAGGCCCAGAGGGTCTGCACCCTCCTGCTCAGGATTGTAGCCTTGGGCGCAACCGTTTCGGCCGCCATTGTCATGGCTACAAGTCACGAGAAAGCGAGTCTCTTCACCATTACTTTCGAGGCTAAGTACAGTCACACACCGGCCTTCAAGTAAATCCCGCTTCTAATTGTTTTTGTTCTTGTTCGTCCTCTTCTTCGTCATCGTCATCGTCTTCTTCTTCTTCGTACTTGACATGATTAATTGACTGGTTTTGCAGGTATTTCTTGATTGCAAATGTGGTTGGAGGCGTGTACAGCTTTCTGGTTCTTTTTCTTCCTGCACAGAGCTTGCTATGGAAATTTGTTGTTGCCTTGGATGTGGTAACTATAATATAACCAATATCTATAATAACCAATATTCCATGGTTTTGTATTAGTAGTATCATTTCGTTTTGTTTGTTTTTATTTTTTTATTTTTGTTTTTTTTTAAATATTTTGTACTCAGCCTATTGACTACACACATTTAAGTCACACGAGGAACAATCTTTCCATAAAAAAAATAGAAAAAATAATAAATTTGAGTTACATGAGTCAATCTCTTCGCAAAAAAGATAAAAAAAAAAAGTTGCATACTTATTACGCTATTACCTCTTTGAACCCTTCAAAATTTATTCAAAAGATCAGGTTTCAAGAAATATTAATGTTTTAAAAAAAAACGTGCAGATAAGTGTTTGTACATAACCAAGCACAGACATCTAAAGTGTTTTTTTCTTAATTGCAAGAAAAATCATTAGATTCTTACAGCTAAAAATAAATAAGAAAAAAAATAAAGGAAGAAACTGAGAATGTGTGCTTAATATGATGTCAACATTTAATGATATATTTTTAATTAATCTAATGGAGATTAATTTGGTTTTGGATTAGGTAGTGACTATGTTGCTGGCATCAGGCACATCAGCAGCCTTGGCAATCGCTTATGTGGGGAAGAAAGGGAACTCTCATGCAGGTTGGCTGCCCATCTGTGGCCAAGTTGAGAAGTACTGCCACCACGTCAGCGGAGCCCTCGCCGCCGGCTTTGTCGGAGCCACCGTTTATTTGATTATTCTCCTCTACTCCATCCAAACATTCCTAAACCCTCTTCTTGTTTGAAAAAAAACATTGGTTTCTATATATATATTTATTGAATGAGGTCTTGTGATTTTCCTTATCTTGTCTTTTCTTGATTAATTCCAACGGAATGGAAAAAAGATCTATCTTTATTGAAAGAGGTATTTATTTACTAGTTTTGAAGCTTTATAAGTGCGAGCTATGTATTTGCAAATCCAACTCGTAATTCTAACTATATGTAATGTATAGAATAGGGCAATTACAATGTAGTTACTCGATCTTCGTCATAATAAACTCTGCATCGTGAATGTAGCCTTAGTTTGGTGAATCAAGTTACCCTTTTTTTTGTGTTGCTTCTTGTTCTTTTATTCTTTTTTTGTGCATTCGTCTACTCACTCATAAATCTTGTATATGATTTGCTAAAATATTAACAGTATCAACTTGATATATTTCTATTCTCGTTTCGTTCTCACTCCCATTTCTTCTCCATTAATCTTTCTCTTTTCATCTCCCTAATTCAATAAAATAAGAGATAGAGACAGAACATTACATTCCTCTCCACGTGCTCTATTGTCATTCTTAATTTTTATCAATTCACACAAAAATATATATCATTCACAATTTCAAAACATGAAGAAAAAAAAAAGATCAGAATTTCTTCCTCCCTCTGTATCCTTCCAAGGTACAAAAAGGCAGAGAAGGGAGAAACCTTTGATGCTCCTTTTGATCTCTTTCTATAATAGGAGAAATGGAATTTTTTCACTCTTATAGAATAGAAGTCTTTGTCTATCGGATTAAAAAAATATTATTCTTTGAAGAAAAGAATAAACGTACGAGATACATGATAGGCAACATTAAATCTATCTTGTGTCAATGACTCTTGTGTGCCTACAGACCCATTTGATCGTCAAGTATCAAGAGGCGAGAGAGTGCCAATGACCCCATTAATATCTTAAATTTTGTAATAATTTCTAAACTTAACTTCCTTCAATTATAATTTTGGCCCTTCTACAATATAATTATACCTCTGTTTTGTGTTAGCTTCGTTCCTTTTTCTTTTTTCTTCCTTTGATTTCTTGATCTTTCAACCAATCTTGTTTCTCTTACCTTGTTTGGTTGTAAATTTAATCGTTAGCCACTCTCTTATTCCCTTCACCTCTTTTCTCGAGTAAAAGTTTAAAACTGACCTTGTTTGATTGTATTTTTTAAAAATTTGAAAAAAGAATTTTTATAAAGAAATTAAAAAAAATGCATTTGATTGTCAAAATTAACATTTATTTCTCAGTGCGCCAAGTTTTGCAAAAAAAAAAAAAGCAAAATTACATTTAAACCATTTTTAAAATCTTCAATTTTTAAGTCATTTTTTTTAAAAATATTTTTTTTAAAAATTGTTAACCAACGTTTTTTTATCTATTTTCGAAAATACTTTTACTTCAGTTTTTGCATTTCTCTCTCTCATTCCCTTCACCTCTCCCTTTCTTTAAACCCTACAAATTAATGCCCCAAGCAGCCTCTCTCCAGTATCGTCGCCGCCTCCAAGCAGCACCGCCTACCGCCTACCGCCTACCGCCACCGCCTCCTCAAGCACCGCCTAACGCCTTCATTACTGCTTCCAATATCGCCCAACTCCACCAACTCTCCAATCTAATTTCAGGATGGTTTTCATGCAAACTCGATTCTGGTCTCAGAAGATTCCCAAATCAGAGAGGGGCAACGAATGGATCTCCCAAATGCCCCCTAAGCTTCCAAAAATCGGCAATCTCTCTCTCTCTCTCTCTCTCTCTAAATTGAGAAATTGATGGAAGAACAGTGAAGGAAAATATATTAGAAATTGAGAAATTGATGGAAGAACAGTGGAAGGATAGGTGGTGGTCGTGGTTGTTTGGTTGGTAGTTTTTGGTGATGGTGGGTGGTAATTGTTTAGTGATTTGTAGGTGATTTTTCACTGGGTTTGGTGGTTTAGATAATGATGATTTAGTGATTTTTGGGTGGTGATGTGGATTGGGAAAGGAATGAGTGATGGTATTGAAATGTGTTTGGGTTTAAAAAATATTAAAATTGTGTACAATAAATATTTATAATATACAGGGGTAGTTAACTCTGGTGATGAATAAGGGATAATATGTAATTTCTTGGACCTTAAAGAAATTAATTGTATTTGACTAATATCTCGTGAGAGATATTTGTAATTTACCCTCTAGTTTGTGGGTATATTTAGTTTTTGTTTGGTTTAGTTTTTTTTTTTTAAATTTTTAAATTTCTTGACTTTTAAAAAAAATATAAAAAGATGTAAAAAAATTAATTGATTACATCAGAATGCCAAATAAGTGGACTTTTTAACAGATTTTTAAGTAAAAAAAATTTTAAAAAAAATTAAGCCAAACATAGGTTTATTTCTTTTTTTTTTCTGGTGATTATGATCCCTTTTGCATTTTAACTCTTGGGTCAATTTCGATTTACACAAATCTTATAAAATTGTCCTTTATTGAGATTTTATATAATTACTAATTTTGTGTAAACATCTAACCATCTTGTTAAAAAAGTTGCCACTCATGATTTTTATTTTATTTTATCTAATTCCTAACCTATATTTCACTTGCAATTTCTCAACTTTATCAATTTCTTTTGCTATTTGCTTCCTTAGCTAATATTATTCTTTTTTATTTTTCTGATTTACTATTTAATGAGTTCAGCAATTGTGATCACTATATCCTAATGATAGTTGGACATTTCATATTGAAAAATATATTGTTAATAGCATTTTAAATGAGACAAACAGTCAATGCTTCTTTTTTAGGATTGCTTAAAATATAAAATTGTGTTATCAATGGATATTTACTTTTTGGATAAATAACACTGACCTCCATGAGGTTTTGATCAAATACAGTCAGTTCTACCCTTTTGAATAAATTACACTTACCTCTTTTATATTCTGAAATGTAATTACATACCAACCCAAATCGTTAGGGTTCCGTCTAACTCTGTTTGTGTCAATAATCACCTAATATTCTATTTCTATTTTTTCCTCAACACAAAAATCTCTATTTTTTTTTTTATAAAGTTTACACAATGATAATGTTTCGGTTTGAATTCACCAGAGTAATTTACCAGCGATTGAAACCGTTCACTTGCAGCGT
>JAULJZ010142576.1:0-10549 GCA_032270985.1 Heliamphora pulchella | reverse complement strand
TGTAACTAAGTGATTGAATAATTTTTATTTATTTATTTATTAGGAGATCTTATTCAATCATTTAACTACAGATATCGAATAAATCTAAATTTTCACATGCTAAACAAATTCGACGAGTTCTACGTAATGAACAAATTGGATCATAAAAATTTGTTCGAAAATGTAACAGTTAGGTGCAATTTGGTGCAATTGATGTTAAAAATTAAACTTCAGGGAAGATTTGTGTAATTTCAGAAACCACACAGAAGGTTTCTGTAATAAGTTTAAATCTCAAGAGAGATAAGTATAATTATTCCAAAGATATTATATTTAAATACACATTATGGTACCGTGCTTTTATGCAAAATACATTTCCCGTTCCAAGGAGTACTCCTAGCTTGGATAGAGCTATTAAGAGATGAGTGAAGGCGAATGTCCCCACTAAATTTTTATAAATTTTTATTTTTATATTTATATATTTTAATAACTCATAATTTTATTTCCTTTGAATTATTTTTTTGCCTCTTTTAGCTTTTATACTCATTTTTTCTTCCATATAAAAAAAAATATCACTATTTTTATATCACATATAATTTTTTGTTCTCAGTATTATGTGGAATTTCGAAAAAGTTGATATATAAGAACAAAATAATTTACCTTACCAAGTTTTATTCAAACTTTTCCAATGTTATATATGAGTAATTTTTGATTATTTTGAAAATTTTATCTTAAATGTACGCTTTAGTCTTGAGTTTTTAAATTTAAAAGAAATTAACAAACTTACTCAAATGATGGTTAAGGCCATAAAAAAACACACATTCGTTTACAAACTTTTAATTTAGGCATTAATTTTATTAGTTGCAACAATTACAATAGAAAAAGTATTTTCTGTTATAAAGATTATAAATGATCGATTTCGTAATAAAATTAATGATCAATTGATATATAAAAAGTTGTTGTGATCAATTGTAAACTCAAGTTTTATAAACATTTTGATTAACACTTTAATTTTATTATTTTTTTATGATTATTAAATACAAAAAATATACATATATAATTCAAAAATTTTGCTCTTACTCAATTATAATCCAAGCTCCGGCCCTGATTCCTGGCCTACAAAACATGATCTTCAGAGGTACAGATGGGGTGGGATGTATGGTGGGGAGCTTCTCCCCAAGCCATGCACCAACCTTAAAAATGATCTGGTCCATGCGACCATACGTCGGTGGCTCCATTAGTAGGCTTGTGATTGCATTTTTTTAAAAAAAAGTCACTTTTTAGTGTTTGATATTTTTAAAAAGTTTATTAATATTTTAATTTTTTTTTAAAAATGTATACACATTTCAAATGTTTTAATTTTTTTTGAATAAAATAATTATAATATCCTTAATTTAAAAGGTAAACTCTAATTCACAAAAAAAAAAATCGTTCCAGTATTTTAAATATTGTAACTTAAAAACAAAAGACAATAATATTTTAAACATTTTAATAAAAAGTACAAAAGAAAAATGCTAACATAAATAATTTATCCCAAACTATATAATTTTTTTCTCCATGTTTTATCTCAAACAACTAAACCTTTTAAAAACAAAACTTTTAGACATCCTAAACATTAGCCAATTCAATTATTGAATTGTTGAATTCACCCCTAAGCTCCTGTTTGGCATCTCTAAAAGCTGACTTTTTAACAAAAAAAACTAGTTTTTAAGTTATACTGTTTAGCATCTTTACAAAGCCTGCTAACTCTCTTTTTTTTAAAAAAAAAAATTATACACATTTCAAATAATCTAGTATCTTTTTAGAATAAAATGAGTAAAATACTCTAAATTTAAAAAGTCAACTCTACTTTCAAAAAAAAAATTGTGCTATTATTTCAAACATTTTAACTTAAAATAAAAAATAAAAAATAAAGGCATATTAAATATTTTTAAAAGAAAAAACCCAAAAAAACCATCTTACAAAATTATCCCAAATAATTTATTTTTATTTTTATTTTTTTTTTGTCTAGAAAAAATTAAACCTCTAATTACAAGACAAGAGTTTTAAATATTACAAACAGATGGGAGTGAAATGGAGAATGATGACGGGTGTGGGTCATGGAGAATAAGGATTCAGTGAATGTGGAGGGGCAGTGAGATGGAAAGTTGGTCTCACTTTGAGAAAGAAATTGAATTTGTGGGTACAAATCACAAGGTTTTGAGTTAGCTGTCATTTTCACCCCCCACCAAACTCAATATATTACCAATGAATACACTCCTTGAACTTGTTCTACCATTTAGTGGTTGCTGTATATCCTTCTTGAGGGCCCTTTAGTAGGGACCCGCCAACTGCTTATTTCAAGTCACATAGAAGATTTGTCTAACACAATTACTTCGGTTTAGTGTTATCCAAGAGACAGGGTTTGCAAAAGATATTAAACACTAAATAGAGATACTATTTTATAAGAACCGTGAATGAAAAATAAATTACGTAAAAGATGAGAACAAGTTCGAAATAGCCACAAAGAGAAAAGGAAATTGTATCTTGGAAAAAACAGAGACATTGAACGAACGAAAGAAAAGTAAAGATAGAACAAAATCATCAGGATAACTCATAGTAAATTGAATTAAAAGACAATAACAAAAATAGACTAAGGTAAGTGTAATACACTTTTTTCTTAGAGCAGATTTGCCACTTGTTTTTTTTTTTTTTTTTGATCGGCAAAAGGGATTCGCCTCTTGTTATGGTGCTTATGGGTGTAAATATTTTCCTATTGAGATTACTTGCTTTTTCACACGCATAAGAAACATTATAATTTGTTGTGCTTGGCAAACCAAACAGTTGCTTGGATTCTCTCTTCTACGCTGGCTAATGAATGGAAAAATGCAGTATGCAGAGAAGGGAAAAGAATTGAATTAATGAATAACTTTGGACTTGATGCCTCTATTTATAGACAAATAAACACTTGTTCAGATCGGCCAGAACCAACGCAAATCAATTTAGTTCACTCTGAACTGCGAATAGGCATACCTATTCGGTAAAAGAACCAGTTCTGTTTGAAAAAACTAATTATAACTGACCAACTATTTTTATTTTTAAGAAATCATTTTAAATAATATTTTTTCAAAAAATATAAGATCTTACCAGACCTGAAGCCGAACCCAAGCTGGCTCGACACAGCTAAATAGGCGAGTGTGCACACACGTCCATTTTGGGTTCGACCGAAGCCCAACCTCACACTTGGATCTGTCCTTCCCTTTCCACAAAATTAGGTACTAACAAAAGACTCGCCTTTTAGTTCAACTATACATATGACTTTAGAAGTTATTTTTTTATTTAATATTAAATGATTTTGATCAAACAAATAATTTAATTAGTATACTCAGGAATATGAACATAACACCACTAGATCTATCTTATCCAGTGTGTGAGATCCACATTAATTCAGGCTCAATGTTGATCAAAACTATTAAAACATAACTATTTTTCAACAATCCTCCACTTGAATGAAAATGACCAAGAAAATATACAAAAAAAAATATGCTAACAAAAAAAAAATGCTAACACAGAGAGTACGAAAGGAATCTTCTACGTAAGAATTGGTGGTTGTTGCCTTGGATCTTACCATGTGACAAATTATCTAACTTACTAAATAGTCTTGGTCAAAAAAAAAAAAATCTTACTAAATAGTCATAGGACATGATGCTTGAACTATTCAACTATTTATGTAAGCCTAGACACATTTTTCTCTTTTCCTGATCTGCAGCGCGTGTGTGTGCGTGTGTTTTGGGTTCACCCAAATCCAAACTCACACTTGGATATATTCTCTCCCATTCACAAAAATAAGTATCTCAAGAGACTCTCTTCTTGGTCCAAGGTAAACATATATATAATACCCACAAAGTTTCACTTGAACTTCCAATGTGGGACAAACAAAGTAACCATTGTTTTTTCAAGTTAAATTATATGACTTTGGAAGTCATTTTCTCATTCACTTTTAAATAATTTGGATCAACCAAATGTATTTAATTAATGTATTCACATAGGTGAATCAACAATACCCAAATTTATTTTAGCTGGTGTATGGATTCCACATTCATTAAAGTTCAAAGTTGACCATAACTTTCAAAACAAAACTATTTTTTCAATAGATAGGGTATGGGATGAAATTGTAGGGGATAGTGAGAGGGAGAGAATCAGTCGTTGAGAGCCTTCTTGAGTTTGAAATTGGTCTGCAAAAGAAGCAAAGGTGAGATTGGTCGACCACGAATGTTTAAAAGTCTCCCTAATGCCTAAGTTAGTTGTCAATAGAAGAAGGAGAATATGAGCTTAAAGAGAGAGAGAGATAGAATCTAGGTCATTTTTTAGAGAGAATGTGAATACCTAAAAAAGTTTGTTAGTCGTTCTTATATAGGAGAATTAAGGTTGACTTTAGAATGCCATCAAAGAGGTAGAGTCTAACTTTAAATTTGTCCCGAACTAATATGATTAGTTAAATCGCCATTAATGCTTTAGCTTGCCTAGAAATAATAACTTTTTTAATCCAGCCCACCCTGGCATGTCTCTGCTATGTTTACAGTTTTTTCTGCCACCGAAATCACGTAAGCGGGAAAGTATTTGCTTTTGTGTCCCGATTTTCTCTACTCCACCTCGGATTATATAAAGTAATTACATTTATATGTATAATTACATAGATAAAATTTATTTTTAAAAATATAACAAGACTTAAATATAAAAATATTATATTGTTTCTTATTTTTATTTTTAAATTTTTAACTTTAATCGTTCATCAATTATTATTTTTCATTTACTTTAAAATGTTTAACTCTCATTAGTAACATCTTCTTAAAGTCTATAAACTATCTTGGACATATCCCCACCCATGTCTTACTCCGTTTCTTTCCCGATATTCACTCCTTGCCCTCGTTTTGATAATATAAAAGATGGGAACAAGATACTATATTCCCATCCCTATCTTGTGTCGCTCTATTGCCATTTCTAAGCTCGGTCTTGTATACCTTTATAGAGCTCGACCTTGTATGCCTTCGTAGAGTTCGATCTATTTTTGATGTACTCAACCCCCATTGGGCCTAACATATGGATCGATGCTCAAGGATGGGTTGCCTCCTGGGCATCAACCTGGTCTCTTGTGATGTTGGATCCTTCTCGAGTCTTGGTGTGCCTTTGGGCTTGATCATTCTGAACGGCCCAAGTCTTGATTATAGGTTTGGTTCGCTTGAGATTCGATACTTTCATGTATTAATCAGAAATTTAGGGTGTATTTGATGCACCAAACTAAATGTGAGACTAAATTAGATATATTATTCGATTATATTTTAAGTGTCTGGATAAGTTAAGCGATAGAAAGATGAGGTATACATCAAGTAATCAATCTAACAAAATATATGATTTACTATACTTGGAGGTTATATTGGTTGAAAGATTAATTTTATGAAATAATATATGAATTCGAATTGTTAGTAATAGGACTATTGTAAGTTGTAATAATGATAAAATTAGTTATGTACCGATTCGTGTTTGATTAAGAAAAGAGTAACCAACAATTAAATAGTATATTATTTGATTTAACATTATTTATATGAGATCAAATTTAATAATACATAAAATATCCTTAACAATTAAAAAATTCCAATCATTGATACTGGGAAGAAGAACAAATAGGATCCAATTTAAAGTTTCTAAAGATCAATAGCATATCAAGAAGTCCAAAACCTTGGAAAGAAAAAGGAATACTTTTACTTGACCACTATCAGAGTGAAATTAAATGTGTTAACATGAAAAGAATATCCATATGTCATCCTATTTTCTTTTCATGCACATTATTAAATACAAAAAAAAAAATTTAAATGCACAAACGGTGCCTTTATGTAGAATTTGAACTCATGAATTATACCCCAAATGATAATTTCCATCATACAATGAAAATCAATAGCTTCGTACTTACATTAATAGCTGAATTTTGACTAACAAAAGCAAAAGACAAATAATTAAGACGATATTAATTGCTTATTATTTTAGAGATAATGACTATCTGTTTCGAAAATTATATATTTATTTATCTCAATATATTAGGAGAAATATTATATTTACTACATGGTATAGTGCATAATACACTGCATGTGTATATGGTATTCAAAAGCAGTGTTATGGCCCACTTATTTTATTTATTTATAGCAATTTTTAACTGCCACATATAGATGCGGTGTATTATGATGCATTGTACCATGCGGTGTATGTAATATGTTTCGCATATTAAATGTCGTCAAATCAATTAAGAATTTTCAAACATGAGATTTTGAAAATATATCTAATGATTCTCAATACGTTAGAACAGAGAGCTGTGTAATATGTTGTTCAAGCTTAGAATTAATAATTTAACGTGTATATGACAAACCAACCAAATGGCCCTTGTTTGGGTTAAATTTCGAAAATCTTGTTCATTTTTGTGTCTTCTAGACTTTTTTTAAATATTTTTTTTTATTTTTTCGAATCATCTTAATGAAATAAATCAAAAAAATTAAAAAAAAAATTAATCAAAAGGTGAAGGAAAATAAGTAACATAAAATTTAGCTTATTAGCTTATTTTGATTTATTTTCATATTTTTTGAATATTTTTTTATATTTTGATCAAAAAGATTTAATTTTTTGGCTCAACTCAAATATTATCATAATTTAACTAAATAATAAAAAAAACTTCTAAATACAAAAATAAGTAAAATAAAAAAAACAAATAAATAATTATTCCGGGACCAATGTCATCAATTAGTTTAATGGTCTTGCTACCCTACAGAATCAAGTACTAGGGCAGGTAGAACTTTCCTCAACTTTAGAACTCCGGCGGACAATCTTGACCCTTCATTTAGAAAAAGATAAGAAAAGTTAAGGCCTTCATGCGCACTTGCAATACGTATAAGTGGTCACGGAATGTGGATCGGTGCACCATTCCATTCGGCATTCCCATGGTCCAAGAACAACCCGTCTGGAATCTAAGGATGCATTCAATTCATTCAAGCTTTTTCTCATTGCAAGTCCATTCAATTAAAGTGACTTAGGGATGTCAATTCTCCCTACGCACCATGTTATTTACTAGTTTTTTTTATCCATTTAATTAAAGTAACTTTAGGATGTCAATTCTCTCGCCACTCTTCATTTTTTTTTTTGCCATCCATAATGTGTGGTGTGATGATACTATTTGCATCTTTGCTATAATTTTTCTTGTTATACATCTAATTACATAAAATAAATATATATATATATATATATATGAAATTAAAAATATTTTATTTATTTTTCATGTTTCGTCTCTATTTTTTATTTTTCATATTTTTAATTTCAATCATTCATTAACCTTTGTTTTTTAGTTATTATATTATTTTTTGTTTTTGTTAGTATCCCCTTCTTAGAATTTTTAGATTATCTTGAAATTGATATACTCTCGTCCTCACTTCTTTTTCAATTTTATTTTCTTGTATTTGTCCTAGTAAAAAAATGCCTATCCCCATTGCCATTGCTAGTGACCTATGAATGGGATGTTTTTCTCCTGTCCAAGAGGACTGGTCTAAATAGACTAATTTTGAATTCAAAATAGGTCAATTTTGATGATTTAATTAATTTATTGTACTGTACTGTTCTTAGTATATAGATTATTTATGTAAAAAAATCAAGTCGATTTTATCATTATATACAGTCCTCTTGAAAGCTGAATAGAAGTTGAACTTTTTTTTTTTTATAGTAATTTTTAATCTTAATTAAAAATTAACTTTTGAAATTCCTCCTACTATTAGAAACAAGAAAAGTAGAGAAAAATGAAAAATCCTAGATTAGAAGTCACTCACTCTAGCTTTTGAGAAAGAAAGCTGGAATTGGTCCTGCAGATTGGTTCCCAATAATTATTGGGGGTGACGGTAACCTGCCCGAACAATAAATAAAAAAAAGTGAGAAAGGGGTTCTAATTGTTCCGAGTAATTATTCGGTGTTCTTACAATTTTATGTAGCAAGTTTACGTGGTGTTTCTATTTAATATAGTGACGATAAATTTTATGATAGAAATATGATGACTCACCTTTGTTAGGTGGTTAATAGACAAAGAATAGCTAACATTGTGTAGGTTGATTTGCCGGGAGCACCACGTGACATCGCTTACGTAATACTCTAGGAGTATTTAATAATTTTCCAATTGTTCCTATCTATCATCATAGGTGTTATGGGTAAAGACTTTATTTTCCTAGGGATGGTAATTTTTTTCATCCCGTCCCAACCTCATATGTTTTTATTTTGTTTTTTATAGGTTTTTTTCACCCTCAAGACCCCAATAAAAAAACCAGATAGAGGCGGTATTTCTTTTTCTCGTCCTATTTTTTCTTGACATGTTCCCAATTATATAAAATAAATATTTTTTAAATATAAATACATGCATAAAATATATATTTTACAAATATAATAAGTTTGAAATATTAAAATATTATATTTATTTCTAATTTTTCTACTCTATTTATTATATTTTGTATTTTTTCCCTCAATTAATTCGTCAATTATTATTATTTATTTATTATATTATCTATAACTCTTATTAATATTACTCTTTTAAAATTTAAAAACTATTCCCAAATATCCTCAGCTTCATTTTCGCTACTTTTCCAATAATTTCTGCCGTCCCCATTGTCATGCCTAATTTCCCCTCACCCAAGTCACCTTTTGCCTTATTAAGACACTTCAATTTATTAAGGTCCGAGGTTCAGAAAGAAGGGAAAAAAAAACACACACACACACACACACAAAACAGAAGTGGTCCTAAGGATAAAATAAAGCATTTGCCACACCAGCTCTCTCTTTCCTGTAACTTCACGTGAAGGGGGAGTGCATCGGGCATCATGTGAGTGCAGTTTTGCCTTTTGCCCCCATAAAATCCCCCAAAGCCCAATCCCACTTGCACTTCTGGCCCATACTCATATACCCGGGAACCAAGAAGGTGCGGTGCTGTGCCTTGCCTTTTTTTTTTTTTTTTAATTTATTTAATTTCCGAACATGTTTTTATGATTGAATTCATATATTATGTAGAGTTCGTTAAGTTTTTTTATTCATACAAAATTTAAGTTAATATGATATCTATAGCTAAGTGATCGCATAATGTCAATTTATTATTAAATAAATTAAAATTATAATTTTGAGAAAAAAGCTGTTAAACAAGTATTATTCAATCCCATAACTACAGGTATCGAATCAACTTAAATCTTTGTAAGAATAACAAACTCAAACTCTACATAATGAACAAATCAAATCATAAAAATATGTTCAAAAATTAAATCAAAAAGAAAATTCAGCACAGTGGTATACTTTTACTACACAACACCTTCCCCATATGCATATAACCCCACTCTTCACATTATTGAATTGATTTTTTTTTTAAATAATACCTTCACTCCCATGACTAAGGAGTAATTATTCAGTGCTGGGCTCTTTTGATAAATGGTATAAATTGAGGAGAATTAATAATGAGATATAATTAAAAATGAGGTAAGATTGAGATTAGATTAATTTTTTTATATTTGATTTGTTTCGAATTAGACAATAAATTGAATCATAACTTGTTTGATTTTTATATATAAAATTGAATTATATTTATAATTTTTAAATTTTATTCCTACATTAAATAAATACAATTTTTCAAATTTATTGCAACTATGAAAAAATACAAGGGTAATAATCATTTTATTATCAATCCCAATGAAATGTTTTGTTAATACGTCTTTCCACCTTTGGTGGGTATTAACAATACAAAAAATTAGTCTTAAATTCTTAAAGTAGTCTTAATTTTATTTTTCGTCTACTATAAATAATTTTAACGCCCGAGGTCCAGTTTTAATGTGCAAGCTCCAGTTGGACCCTAGAACAAATAAATTTATCTGTACATTTTCAAAACAGGTATAAAACACACGGATAATTTATCTGTCTTATATAAATAATCATACAGATAAATTTATCTGTATAAAGAACATTGTGCCTTTTTTAAACACGTATAAAGTTCACAAATAAATTTATCTGTCTTGCATAAATAAACATACAAATAAATTTATCTGTATAAAGAATATTGTACCTTTTCAAAATACGTATAAAACACACAAATAAATTTATTTGTCATATATAAATAAGTATATAGATAAATTTATCTGTTAAATTGTACTTATTTCACTAAACAGATAAATTTATCTGTCTAGCAAATTGTATTTGTTTCACGAAATAGATAAATTTATCTGTCTAAAACTTATATTAGTTTGAAGGAACAGATAAATTTATTTATCTAGCACTTGTGCTTATTTCACTTAACAAATAAATTTATCTGTTTAACATTTGTCAATACTAAAAAGGAACGAAAGATAAATTTATCTATCTAGCACTTGTGCTTATTTCACTTAACAAATAAATTTATCTGTTTAATATTTGTCAATACTAAAAAGAAACGACAAATAAATTTATCTGTATGCATTACATATAGATTTATATTTTTTGTGTTAATTTTATCTGTGTTGTAGGCGATTGGAACTCGCGCGTTAAAATTTTTATTAATGGATCT
>JAULJZ010142565.1:0-10549 GCA_032270985.1 Heliamphora pulchella | reverse complement strand
AAGTTATTTTTAAATATCCATTGCTAGCAAAGAAACCCAATTCTCCCCCCCCTCTTGGGTTGCCTGTTTCCTAACAAAATCTATATCATTTTGTTGTTCAATTTTTTTTCCATTGTTTAGTTGTCTACAGTTTAAAACAGTCAATTGTCACACGACCGATCTATCGGTCGAACGAGTAAGTGACGTTAGCGACACGCACGAGTGTGTTTTGGCCCAAATTCACAATTGGATATGTCCATTCCAACCACAAAACTTGGGTGACCCAAATTCACAATTGGATATGTCCCTTCCAACTACAAAACTTGGGTACCCATTGGTATGGCACTGTAAACTTCCTTTTCAACCAATGTGAGACTGTCATCATTTGCTAGCTATTTCACCATATTCATGTGACACACTTTAGAGAATTTCTCATTCACATATTTAATCTACTCATGGAGGTGGACAAATCACCGCATGAAACCATTGAAAATGATTAGTGGAACCTAAATATTTGTAACTTCAAAATTAGCTAGAAATCTTGTTTGAAACCCACATGTTTCATTCTCTATTCTATGAGACCTTGGCAACATGGTAATAAGAAAGAGATCTTATTCGTCCTTTTACCTGTCACATGACCCATGTTTCTTAAGATTTTAACTGTCACAACAAAAGATGAACACAAAAAATAGAATGACACCATCGTAACTGAATTTGTATTATTATTATTATTATTATTATTATATTAATTATTAATATTATAGAAAAAAAAACCACAAAAGTTACCAATCCCTTACAAATCTAAAAAAACACCCACCTAGCTATCATGAGTTAAAAGTAACATGACAACACATAAGACCACTTACTCCTAAAAAATCCTCCTAGCCATCATGGGCTAGGGATGATATAATAAAAAAAGGGTCAACTCTCCCTCTCTCTATACATCTATCTATCTATCTATCGCTGTGTGTGTGCGCGCGTGCGTGTTCCCTTATTCTTAGCAAATGTATGCAACATCTCCCACTCTTAATATACATTTTGGGCTCTTAAGTCCCATTTGACTTGGGCATTGGAGGGCCTCCCGATGATCACCAGTCGGGAGGCATAGTTTGTAGAAATTCGATGGTAAGAGCACATGGGGTCTTTGCCATCTTCTTCCTTGTCAGGCTCTTCTTCATTAATTCAAGAATGTGCATTTTTTATGCTCTCTCAATTGGCGCTGTCTGTGAGAAAAGATGAAACTAACGTGGATGATGAAGCCTTTGTTGCTCGGTAATGAAGGAGACGGGAAGATTTATATAAAAAAAAGCTCAAAAAATGAAAAAATATCAAGAAGATGAAGCAAATCCAGATCTGGAGGAGGGCCACAGGCTTAACAGCTTAAGCCTTCGGCAAAACGTGGGAGTTTCCCCTTCTCTCACGATCTTGATCATTCGCCGTTGAAGAAGAACAAGCAAAATAAAAAAAGGGACTGGAGATTTGATTCTCTTTCTAAAAAACTATGACACAATCAAAACCAATTGAATTGGTTTAAACAAGATGATTCCGAACAGAATTATGGACAGAACTCCTCGTTGCCGAATTCTCTAGATGCTGCGCTTGGTCCTGCAAGATGAAGAGCACTATTAGTGCTTTCCGGCCTGGTTTGACTAGGAAGTACTCTGACGTTCAAGTTAGAATTTTCTCTGAGAGATTTATAATCAAGAATTGGGTTGGAATTTCGTACCTGGGGGTATTAAGTGCCTTTCTTTATATAGGATGAGAACCAGGGAGGCCAAGTACTCTTGAGACTTTGTCTCTTATCCTTATTCCTAAAATATCAGGGATTATGCCTTATCTCTAGGCATTTATAGTTTCTTTAGGAAGCTTTTACTCTATTTTTTGAACTGTCGTAACAAGAATAGAGTTTTCCTGGTTTATCTCCTAGCGCAGGACTTATTAAGTCAAATCGGTTATACTGTGGGTTGTCCCTTTCTAGGGTGGTCTGAACTTGTTATGGGCTGAACTGAGAGTGAGCTGGCCTTTTAAGACAGTATTAGACTTATTTGCCTTGGGCTGGGCTCCAAGCCTATAATTCTCCCAACTCTGGTCTTTTCTTGGTTAAAGAGTCTAGTGAAGAGTCAGAGCTTTTTGCTTTCTGTTTGTTTGGGCGTATTGCCAACTCGGCGTGTGAATCAAGGGTGACAATTAGAATGGGCTCTTCTATCCCGGTGGTTTTTGCTTGGGGCCTTCCAGCTCGGTATCCAGCTACTACTTTGATCACCCTTTCCACTTCCTTAGTTCGGTGTTCGGATGGTGTTTTGGGTGCTTGTATCCTAGGCATCCCTTCTTAACTCCAGATGTTGGGCGTCCACCAGGCTTCTTTTGTTCAATTTCTTCTAATTTGGGACTCTCTCTTCGCCTTACGCGTAGATCCCTCTAGGTTTCTTGCTTTTGGATCCTTTGTTTGAGTTTTTCGATTTCTCTGTCGTGCTATTCTATTCTCTCCTCAAGATAATTGATGATCCTGTCTCACATTGTCAGCCTCTCCTCTAGTCTCCCTCTTTCTCTTGAAGATGGAAGGGAAGGCCATTCTCCTCTGGAGCTCGTGGCAAAGTAACGTAGTCGCCTCCCATTATGTGAAGCATCGCCTCTACGCCTTTGAATCTCTATGTTGTTCTGGAATGATTGGTATTGATCTTTTAGGGACACCTCCTTATCCCCCTGTGTGGCTTCTAGTAAACCCAGTAGAAGTCTGGCTCATGGTTCTGTCGGTCCAGGATCATCGTTCCCACAGATAGCGCCAAACATTGCGCATTGTAAACTGGATGGCACAATCAGAACCAATTGAATTGATTCAAACTTAAGGATCCTGAACAGAATTACGAATTGAATTCCTCGTTGCTGAATTCTCTGGATGCTGCATGTGATGTTCTTGAACTCCTGAAAGATGAAGAACATTGTTAATGCTTTCCGGCATGGTTTGACCGGGAAGTATTCGATGTTCAAATTAGAATTCTCTCTGAGAGATTTTTAATCAAGAACTGGGTTTGAATTCCGTACCTGGTGGTATATAGTGCCTTCCTTTATATAGGGTGAGAACTAGGGAGGCCGAGTCTTCTTGGGACTCTGCCTTTTATCCTTATTACTAAAATATCAAAGATTCTGCTTTATCTTTTGGTAGTTATAATTGCTTTAGGATGCTTTTACTACATTTTTAAACTGTTGTAACAAGAATGGAGTCTTCGTGGGTTATCTCATAGCCCAGAACTTATTAAGTAAAACCGGTTATACTATGCCCCGTTTTGAGGTGGCCTGAACTTGTCATGGGCCGAACAGATAGTGGGCCAACCCTTTAAGACAGTCTTAGACCTATTTACTTTGGATTGGGCTCCGAGCCCATAATTTTATCCGCCTATATATATATATATATATATATATATATATATATATGTATATCTTGTCTTTATCATCATTTGTGTGAAAAAAGACAAAATCCTTTCTCTTTCAAAATGCATGTGTCTCTCCATTACGAAAGGACTTGCAAAAAGTTACAGAAAACTTCTTGGAGAATAAAAAAGTTATCACACCCAAAACTTTTAAAAAATATTCTAAACATTTAATTTTTGAAAAAATTTGGCAAAGTTTTTTCAATTTTTTGGGTAATCCAACGGTATAACCGTATACAAAAAAATTTGTAATAAAAACAATCAATGCAATATACTCAAACTCTGTGTGATCCCAATAACAAAACCACGACTCAATTATATATTATGAGCTATCATTCTTAACATCTCATGCATAAATTTAAAATCTCAAATTTCTAATCAAAAACATAAGCCAATAGATAAAATATTCAAATACGTTAATCCAAACTACCGCAACAAACCAATCAAACAAAATTGGTCTTATTGTCTAAACCAAAAGAAAATTGAACAAATAGTCACCAAATCACTACTATGATTACATAACTCATATTCAAATTATCTTCGGAAGTAACTTTAGAAGTAACATCAATCATGAGGTAATTAGTAGATGAAAAATAAAATATTAAATGTCGAAACACATGAACAAATCAGATGGGTTAATATTTATCAATAACCAACAAAAATAAGCATAAAAGAGATAGATGAAATATATGTTCACTAAAATAAAAATAAAATGAAAGTATATAAAATCTCATTTCATTAGATCCACAAATCTTCAATAATTTTAAGACTTATTTCATTAAACTTTCAATCAATTCATAATTAACCGTCCACGAGAAGTATGATACGCCTAAAAGAGCAGACAACCATCCCTTACCACTAAGTTTATGTGTCTTAGTGGCAGTGCATCCGTCACCCAACCCACCTAGGCACTTCATTGCATTAGTGAGTTGTGATGCTTACTTTTTGAGACACTAACCTCCCAGGTATAGGAACCCATCTGCGCAGCGAACCTAGAACTCGTAAACCAAACCGTATAACTCACTACTTAGGTGTCAACTATAATTCTTCAAGGCCATTCTGAAAAACTATTTAACTTTGCATTAAGTGTCTTATACTTTTTTTAAGAAAATAAATTTAACTCTTTCACCAATTTAAGATATTGAGCATATATCCAATTTAAACTTTATGCATTAAACTATATATTTCAATAAAAATGACATATATGAAATTTCTCACATTTGTAGATATTTTAAGTAATTATGGTATAAAAAAAAAATAATAATAATAAAATTCTAAGTAATTCAGTTTTATGCAAAAATACCAATTCAACAACAATAAAAATATTAATCACAATCATACATTTCATTTGTAAGCAAAAAATAAACAAAAATCCTACCTTTGATTGCTTAAAGGAGAGAAAGTTAGAAAACCCTAAAAAGTCCTAGAGTTTTAATAGAGCGATTTAATCACTTTCAAACACCTATAATTAAGATTTAATTATAAAAATTTAAGATTTCACGGAATATTTTTTTTGGAAAAAAAATAATATAAGTAAATAAGAACTTTTAGGGAGGAAAAAGGAAGAAAAAAAAAAATACCGTATGAAAAAGAATGGGGGAGGCGGCTGTGGAGGGAAAGAAATGAAAAGAAAAAGGAAATGGGGGAATGGGGGATTGGATGCAATAATGAAAAGAAAGAAAAGAAGTGGGGCGGCACAAGGGGGATGGTTTTTAATTTTTTTTTTAATTTAATTTTTTTAAATTTAATTATTGATGCCCTTCTCTCAAATTTGATATTGTAATATGTGTTTTACTTTAAAAAAAAAAAAACTAAAATGCCCACCATTAACATAGACAAGCACATCTAACTCTTACCAAACCATGCCTAAAATTGGAAAAGAGAGGAAATTATGCACAGAATTTTGTGGCTATTATGAGATGATAAAAATATTTTATAATTAGGGTCTAAAATAATTTAAGTTGGTCAAAAGACAAGTTTACCCCTTAACCCAACAATTAAAGCGACTAATAAAAATTAAAATTCAAACTTTTAAATTACGATGACAACTAAAATAATTAAATGAGTAAAAATAATGTCATTATAATAAATATTGATTCTCAACGTCTTATAAAATTATCAAAATGCCCTTTTCAAAATATAAAATTTCTTTAATTTAGAATTGAGTAAATAAAAAAAAAATTTTACACCTTAAAATATAAAATTATCAAAATGCCGTTTTCAAAATATAAGATTTCTTTAATTTAGAACTGAGTAAATAAAAAGAAATTTTTTTTACTATCATTATGAAAGCAAAAAAAAATCCTCTCTCTCTCCCTCTCTCTCTCTCTCTCTCTCTATTTTGAGGTTTTTAGAATAGCTGACGGAAGAAGGGGGATTACCTTAGACTAGTCCGGACCGATATGCATCGTCGATTGTCTGTGAGCTCGGTGGTGCGTTTCCACCCCAAAAGGAACTCTCTACTAAGCTCAAGCTTGGTTCTTCCTCCATTCTTGTCTCTGATCTCGTTGATGACTCTTCTACTCTTTAAAAATCAGAAGCAATCGACTCCTGAATGCAAGGTTATATGTGTATATGTTCTTGCTCGACTTTGCAGCATTTGATTTGCTCGGCCTCTCCGCCATTTTCTCGGCCTCCCAACTCAACAACCCCAGCTCGGCTCTCAGCACCTAGTATGCTTGGCCTCCTAACTCAACTACTCAGCCCCATATCTACGGAGCTCGGTGCTCGTTTCTCGAATTGCTTCGGAACTCAGCGCTTATTTCTTGGAATGTCTTTGGAGCTCGACGCTTGCTTGCTCAACACCATATGGTCAAATCCCCACACCTTGGAACCTTTGCAACCTAGCCTTACCACCCCTTTGGAGCTCGGCGGCTTGATTCTCGATTTGGCTCTCAGCTGCTTGACACCATATGAGCTCAGCGGCCATGACCAGTATTTGATTTGGTTGCCCTGATTTTGGTTTCAAGGTCCAAATGGATTGACGATCTAGATAAGTCGAAAATGACTTATGTTGTTGCTTTGGTTTAGAGGAAGACGATGGGAGATTATCTGTGATATCTCGGTATCCCACATCAGAAAGGAGGAAAAAATTCTTAGAATATAAAAGAAAAATCTTAGACCCCGCATAAAGGGGGTGAAAATTCCTAGAATATAAAGGAAAAATCTTATACCCCTATATAGCAACGATGACTTTTCCTAGGTGGAAGAGACCCTAGCAGAATTTCGCAGTTAAGCATGCTTGAGCGGGAGCAATGCAATGGTGGTAACCCCCTGGGAAGACAAAATCGTGAGAACTTTTGCCCAAAGAGAACAATATCGTTGCCATATGAAGAGTCAAGGTGTGACAAAAATGGTATCAGAGCCGACTTTTTTCATTTTCGAGTGTGGTCCCCTGCCGTCTAATGTGACACGTGGACGAGCTACAGAGTGGGCGGGTCAATAAGGACTTGCAGGCTACCGGAGTTGGCAGGCTACTGCACGGGAACGTGCACCCCTAAGGGAGGTGGATTTCGATATCCTGGTATCCCACATCGGAAATGGAGAGGGAGTTCTTGGGCTATAAAAAAAAAGTTGGATCCTTATATTCAACGTGGTCTTTTTTTAGGTGGTGGAGACCCTAATAGAATTTCACAATTAAGGGTGCTTGGGCGGGAGCAATGCAAGGATGGGTGATCCCTTGGGAAGAACAAAACTGTGAGGACTTTTGTCCAAAGTGAACAATATTGTTGCCATGAGAAGGGTCAGGGTGTTACAAAAATGGTAACTGATCCGACACTCCTCACCTCCGAGTGTGGGCCCCTGTCATCTCTCGTGACATGTGGGTGGGTTACTGAGTGGGCGGGTCGATAAAGAACTGGCAAGCTACTAGAGCTGGCATACTACTGCACGGAGACATGCAGCCCTAAGGGAGGTGGATTGTGATATCCTAGTATCCCACATCGGAAATGGAGAAAGAGTTCCTAAGTTATAATGAAAAAATCTTGGACCCCTACATAGCAATGAGACCTTTTTCTAGGTGGTAGAGAACTTAACAGAACTCAACAAGACCTTTTCCTAGGTGATAGAGACCCTAACAAAATTTCGCAGTTAAACGTGCTTGAGTGGAAGCAAGGCAAGAATGAGTGACCCCTTGGAAAGAACAAAATCGTGAGAGTTTTTGCCTAAAACGGACAATATCGTTGCCATGTGAAGGGTCGGGCTGTTACATTCTCAGAAGATTGTGATTTTGGCGTTAAAGAGCATTGTGTTTGATTCAAGAGAATGGGAAGGGGTGAGAAGAATCCTCTGAGCCATACTTATTGAACAAATATGTGTTTTGGCAGTCGACAAATGCTGGAAGAATAGAAAGAGTTGGGATTCCTATTTCCTTGTGAAAGATCACTTGGCAATTTGGGAGAGCTCTCTCAAGAAAAAGGAAAAATTGCAAAGATTTGGGGACTTATTCGGTGGTGATTAGCTTGACAACGGCTGATTTAGTTGGCTGCTCATCTTCCCAGCACCTAATGTTTGGTATCTCTACAATTCATTCACCCGTCTCCTTAGTATTCGATGGTTTGTTTCTCTGTTGATTGGTATTTAAGCTCAGTTGCATCTCTATAGCATCTCGGCAGCTCACCCGTGTACGGTTGCAAAGTTCTTCAGCAAATGATGCAGCTCTTCGGCGACTGAAGTGAGAGCTAGGTCTATATACTTCGTCCGTCTTCCATTTTTATCTACCGAAAATGAAGATTCTCTCACCATGTTCCATCAGTAAATCCCTAACTCGGTTATGCACTAAAATCCCTAATTGATTTGGCAAAAATCACTACTAGGCATGAAAGCCCTAGCTGGGCTAGACACCAAAAGTCTTAGTTGATTTAATAAAAATCACTACTAGGCACAAAAGCCTTTGCTCGGTTAGGTAACAAAAGCTCTAGTTGGTTTGACAAAAATACTACTAGCCACGAAAGCCCTAACTCGGCTAGGCACAAAAAATCCTAGTTGATTTGACAAAAATCACTACTAAGCACAAAAGTCCTAACTCAGCTAGGCATCAAAAGTTCTAGTCGATTTGACAAAAATCACTACTAGGCACCGAAAGCTCTAGCATGCCTAGGTATCAACAAAGCTCTAGCTTGGTTAGACATAAAGTCGTTGCTCGGTTAGGCATCAAAGCAACATAGTTAATTGAGTTTCACGACATAGATTCGAGAAATATAGAGCTTTCCATCTCCTATTAAAGAAGCATATAGAAATTGGGAGACTAATTATAGGGAGGAAAACCACAAAGGCAACCAACCTCTCACAAACCCAAGAAAACACCCCACCTAACCATCATAAAATAGGGGTGACAGGACAACACATAAGGCCACCTACTCTTGAAAAGTCCTCCTAACCATCATAGGCTAGGGAATGATGTAACAAAAGAAGGGTCAACATTCTTTCTCTATATATATGTTCTCCTATTCTTAGCAAAGGTATGCAACATCTCCCACTCTTAACATACATTTTGATTTCTCAAACTCTATTTGACTTGGACATCGGAGGGCTTCTCGCTGGGCACGACCGAGATGCTTGTTTTATAAAAATTCAGTGATAGGAGTGTATGGGGGCTTTGCTATCTTCTTCCTCGTCAGGCCCTTGTTCATTAATTCGAGAATATATATTTTTTATGCTATCTCAATTATTATTATTATTATTATTATTATTCTAAAATAGTAACATGAATTTATTCTTTACATAACTTTACCGATTAGTTTTGTTCATGCTGCCATTGGAGATCAGGGAGCCTACAATTTGATTGAAAATGTTCATTATTTTAGGTTTGTTGAGTAAATAATTCATGTAAAAAATTAAATCAATCGAACATTGGTAGTCATACGATCCGGGCACATTTGTCTTCATTATTTTAGGTTTGTTGAGTAAATAATTCGTGTGAAAAATTAAATTAATTGGACATTGGTAGTCATACGATTTGGGCACATTTGTCTTACATTTTATTCTCAAAATTTTATTAGTCGATTATTTTTTCAAAACAAATTTGTCTAAATCATATGGCTACTAATGTTCGATCGACCTAATTCTTTTATATAAATTAGCTACTTAATGAGCCTAAAATAATTAACCGTCTCAATCAAATTGTAATACCTCAATTAAATTAGAATAAGACGCACAGCACACCTTACTGTGCCTTGGTCACATCAGGTCCGTCCAGTATCAGGGGATTAGAGGTGATGGGTTAATTAACCCCATTTAAAAAAATATTATTATTATTGTTAAAGTTTTAATTAATTTATAAATAATACCATTAAAAATATGAACTCAATCAAAGGCAAGAAAAGAAAATAGTTTTGCCTCTAAATTTCAAAGCCTATCAGAGCATTTCACGTCCAAAATTTGAACTTTTTTCTTTAGATTTTATTTCACTTTCACCTCTTGTCATCGAATCATATTGTTGAATTTGCTTAACTAGTTCTTTTACTTTTAAATTATATAATTTTTTTTATGTATTATAATTATTTTTTGTTTATTAATAATAAGAACAAATTTATTAAAAAAAAAATCAACCACAATGAAATATTAATCTCTTAATATTTCTACTCAAACAATTTGTGATGATATATAAAGTTATGCCGATTTTAACGATCTTTCATATTAACTGAGAGATATTTGATACTACTGGTAATGAACATATTATGAATTAATTTCAAAACATGAAACATCGTTGAATAATTGGAGAACTTCAGAGTCTGTCTTGCCCTTGAGACTTTGAGATAATAGTTTGTTGATTTATCTATTTATTAATCAATAAAAAACAAATTAAATTAAATTTATTTGAATAAATGTCATTTTGTTGACTTAATAAATTATTTTATTTTATTTTTTACTTTTTATTGAGCTATATGTTGGGAGATAATCCAACGCCAAAAAATATATACATGCTCGGTGATCCAGAAAATACATCTTTATTAACTTTCAACAATTACGATAATTTGAAATTACAGAAAAATGAAATAACATAAATAACAGGAATAGAATTTGCAAACCGAGTCCTACAATCGCAGTTTTCTTAAGAATGATTCATCGCCTACCGAGGGTGTTGTAGGTTTTCCACCTGCGTCATTCTCCCAGGATAAAACGGCTACACGATCGTTGGAACA
>JAULJZ010142544.1:0-10549 GCA_032270985.1 Heliamphora pulchella | reverse complement strand
CCATGTATAACAAAGAAATGATATACATACATTGCTCATAAAGATTCTCATAAAATAAAAAATTAATTTTATTAAAAATATAATTAAATACTAAAAATATGATTTTCCATATACCAACCCTAACAATAATAGTAAAGTTTATTATTCTGACTCTCTGTAATAGTACACTTTGTGTGTATTGAACGGAACATTTGAGATAATTAATTTTGTACTGACTATATAAATTAATTCACACCCCAAGATTATTATGAATAGTGCTTGTCATCTTAATTCTGAAATAATTATTGATTTGCGTATATTTAATATTCGTTATTTTGATTCATTAGAAGGTGTAATCTTACATGGGTCTATATTCGCGGTGAGTTGGATAGCGGTATTTTTTATATGAAAAATATTAATTATTGACAGAATTCACGTCCCAAATGATCGAGATTGACGATACCCCTTTAAGGATGCTTATAAGTTTTGACCGGGTCAAACCCTGCAGGTGGATTTAATTATCCGGCGGCCAAATATGTTAAGAGGAAGGGCTTGAGGAATATCAAGATGCCAATTAAATTAAATTGTCAGTAATTAAATTTAATTAGTGGGTATCGAGAATCTTAACGTGAGAAGAAATAGTAAGCATTTAATAACAGGAGCTCAACGCAAGAAGGTTTTGAGATTATGGGTCAGAGTGTAATTATAGTTCTTTAGTGGTGTGAACTGTAATTCAGTATTTTATAAAAATTATAGAAACCGCTGCATGTTTTTCCATAATTTCAGAAATCTCTAGTAGGTGTCTGTGTTCAACTAGAAGTCTAACTCATAATTACTCCCTAGATCCCTGTTGTAGCCCGATATATATGCGGGTAGGCTGAACCAGTTTTTCATGATTTTATATCATTATTATTATAATATTATTATTTTTGTCTATTAAGACTTAAATATATCAGGGTTCTGCCAGTACCAGTTCTCGGAGAATAGTAACCTACACTACGTTCGAGGATCGCGTAAGGGAATACAGTAGAAGATCTGACTGGAATTTCAACTCGGAATCAAATCGTAGTTGACGAATAGATCGACAAAAGGTATTCTTCTAAATTAACTTTGGTTATACGAATTTATTTTTTATCGTTTGACGTCAAAATTTTTATCTGGAGCCCATTTCGGCGTTTACCAGTCTAGTTAATTTTTTTTACCGAAAATCATTTTTCAAAAATAATGATCTTGACAGTTTTGCCTCCAACACTTTCTAGGTATGCATATTTTGGGATAGCAACATGTTCTTCTTTTCATCTATTTGGGAGTTGGCGATGGACTCCATGGGTTGAGTGTGTGTGCTGAGACGCCGGTTGGTAAGCTTATGAGGTTGGGATGAGATGTACATTCTGTGTCTTTGAGGTAGTTAGTCGTTGTCTCTAGTGCATGACCTTGTTGACCACGTTGGAGCCAATACTGCCAAGATTATTATTTTTATAAACGATTTTTGGTAAAAAATTAACTAGACAAGCAAACGCCAAAACGGGTTTCAGATAAAATTTTTGACGAAGAACGATCAAAATAAAATCTGTGCAACCAAAGTTAATTTCAATGAATACCTCTTGTCGATCTAATCTTCAACTATGACTTAATTCTGAGTTGAAACTCCAGTCAGATCTTCTACTCTATTCCCTTACGCGATCCTCGAACGTAGTGTGGGCTACGATCCTCCGAGAACTCATACCGACAAAATCCCGATATATTTAAGTCTTGAAAAATAAAAATAATATCATAATAATATATGAGATATGATCTATCAATCTCAAACTAGTTCAACCTACCCACGTATATATAGGGCTACAATAGGGATCTAGGGAGTAATTATGAGTTAGACTTCCAGTGGAATACTGACACCTACTAGAGGTTTTTGCAATTATGGAAAGACATGCAGCTATTTTTGTAATTTTCATAAAATACTGAATTACAGTTAACACCACTAAAGAACTATAATTGCACTCTGACCCATAATCTCAAGACCTTCTTGCATTGAGCTCATGTTATTAAATGCTTACCATTTCTCCCATGTTAAGATTCCCGATACCCGCCATTTAAATTTAATTACTGATAATTTAATTTAATCGGCATCTTGATATTTCTTAAACCCTTTCGCTTAACTTATTTGACCACCGGATAATCAAATCCATCTACAGGATTTGGCCTGATCAAAACTTATAAGCATCCTTAAGGGGGTATCGTCAATCCCGATCATTCGGGACATGGATTCCATCAATAATTAATATTTGTTATATAAATAATGCCGCTATCCAACTCACCAGGAATATAGACCAATATAAGATCGTACCTCTAATGAATCAAAACAACGAATATTAAATATACATAAATCAATAATTATTTTAAAATTAAGAGGATAAGCATTATTCATAATAACATTGAGATGTGAACTAATTTATATAGTCAGTACAAAATTAATTACCCCAAATGTCCCATAAATTACACACAAAGTGTACTAGCACAGAGAGTCAGAATAATAGACGATGCTATTATCTGTTCCCCGTAAACAAGACAGGCCTACTAAACCTCTATGGTACAGTGGTACCGATGGTATGTCCATTTCCATCGAAACTGTGAACATAAAACTTATATTATGTAAGAACCTAAAATCTGATCTTTTGTGTGCAAGCCGTACTCTACACACTATATTAAATACTATACAGAATATTGGACATCCATGCATATGAAAGAAATGATACACATACATTGCTCATAAAGATTCTCATAAAATGAAAAATTAATTTTATTAAAATAAAATTAAATACTAAAAACAAGATTTTCAGTATGCTAACCCTAATAATCTTCCACTTATACTCAAAACTATGCTGTCTACATGCTCTCTACATGACTATCAAAAGTCTTAGCCGGTAAGCTCTTAGTAAAATGATTTGCAAGGTTGTCTCTTGATACAATCTTGATCACAATAACATCACCTCTCTGCACAATTTCTCGTATTAAGTGATACTTACGCTCAATGTGTTTGCCTTTCTTATAGACCCTTGGGTCCTTCGAGTTTACAACCACTCTGCTATTGTTACAGTAAAGTGTAGTAGCCGACTGAACTGAAGGTACCACCTCTAGATCCAATAGGAAGTTCCTAAGCCAAATGGCCTCCTTGGCTGCTTTAGAAACTGCCACATACTCGACCTCCACGGTGGAATCAGCAATGCAGGACTGCTTGATACTCCTCTAACTTATTGCTCCACCTCCTAAGGTAAACACATATCATGAGGTAGACTTACGGGAATCCCTGTCAGATTGGAAATCTGAGTCTGTGTACCCCAAAGGTACTAAACTGTCTGCATGGTAAACCAATAAATAATCCTTAGTCCTTTTCAGATACTTGATTATATTTTTTACTACAGCCTAATACTCCTACCCTAGGTAAGACTGATATCTGCTAACCATGCCAACGACAAAACAAATGTCGGGTCTAGTGCAAAGCATAGCATACATAAGGCTTCCTACTGCCAAAGCATAAGGAATCACCTTCATCTTCTCTATCTCAACAGGTGTCTTAAGACACTGATCCTTGGATAGAGTGATTCTATGCCTGAAAGGGAGAAACCCTTTCTTGGAATCCTACATGCTAAAATGAGCAAGGATATCATCGATATACTTTGCTTGTGATAAGCCCAGCATTCTTTATTTCTGATCTCGCACAAGGTTGATCCCAAGTATGTGACTAGCTTCTCCCAAGTCCTTCATATCGAACTGTCCAGATAACCATACTTTAACCATAGATAATCTCTCTACATCGTTTCTAATGAGCAAGATATCGTCTACATAAAGTACTAGAAAGATTACCACGCTTCTGTCATGCTGCTTGTAAACACAGGACTCATTCGGACTTTGATAAAAATCATAAGACTTTATAGCTTCATCAAACCGAGTGTTCCAAGATCTCGATGTCTGCTTAAGTCCATAAATGGATCTCTTAAACTTACACAACATGTGTTCCTGATCCTTTGTAATGAATCCATCTGGCTGTACTATATAGATACACTCATCAAGACTTTCGTTAAGGAAAGCTGTCTTGACGTCCATTTTCTAGATTTTGTAATCAAAATGAGCGGCAATGGATAAGTGAATCTGGATAGACTTAAGCATGGCTATCGGTAAAAAGTTTTCTCATAATCGATCCCTTCTTTCTGAGTGAATCCTTTAGTAACAAGCCTAGTTTTGAAGGTTTCAACCTTCTCATCTACTCCTCTCTTCCTCTTGTAGATCCACTTGCATCCAATGGGTTTTATCCCTTTGGGTGGTTCTACAAATTTCCAGACCTAATTGGAATACATAGATTTCATCTCTTAAATTCATAGCCCTTTTCCAAAGATCTGTATCTTTGTCTTGTAGTGCTTCATTGTAGTTACAGGGCTCGTTATCTAATTCTGTCGGGATCCTGTCAAAAGACTCTCCTAAGAACATATACCGGTCAGGTTGATGAAGAGCCCTCCCACTACGACGAGGCACTACCTATGTCTGTGTACTAGCAGTAACAGGCCGTGCATAATCTGAACCTTGTGCATCAGCACCCTGTTCTTGATTTGCACCTGTTCCGATAATCCTCCCACTACGACGAGGTAATAAAATATCAGTAACTTGTGATTCCTCTTCCGTTTTACTAGCATTTTCTCTCAGTTCTTCTAGAATAATTTTACTATTGGGCCTGTGGTCCATAATATATTCCTCTTCCAAGAATTGGACATTAGTGCTAACAATGACCTTCTGATCCTTAGGATTATAAAATAGACCACATTTCGTTCCCCTGGGATACCCCACAAAGAAATAGACTTCTGTCCTCGGTTCTAACTTGCCCGCGTTTTCTTTCAGGACATGTGTTGGACACCCCTAAATTTGAATGTGTTTCAGATTAGGCTTACCCCCGGTCTACAATTCTGTGAGAGTAGAAGGTACCGACTTAGAAGGTACCAAGTTCAGAATGTAAGCCAATGTCTCTAAAGCGAGTCCCCAAAATGAATCTGGTAAATCTGAATAACTCATCATTGACCTTACCATTTCCATAAGAGTCCTATTCCTTCTTTCTACTACACCATTCTGCTGAGTAGTGCCAGGTGCATTCAACTGAGATGTAATCCTTTCTGATGACAAATAGTCCTTAAACTCTCCAAAGAGGTATTTCTCATCATGGTCGAATCGTAATAATTTGATACTTTTTACTTAAATGCTTCTCCGCCTTCGCCTTGGATTCTTTAAATTTTTTAAAGCATTCAAACTTACGGTGCATCAGGTAAATGTATCCATACCTTGAGTAGCCATCAATGAAACTGACGAAGTACTCAAAGCCACCTCTAGCCTGGATTGTCATAGGACCACACACATCAGAATGAATCAGCTCCAACGGTTCTTTAGCTCTATAGCCTTTGGCCAAAAATGGCATCTTGGTCATCTTACCCTCTAAACAAGATTCACAGACTGGAAGTGTCTCCACTTGTAATGAACTCAAAGGTCCATCTACTACTAGTCTGTTTATTATTTTTAGAATAATATGACCCAAGCATAAGTGCCAAAGAAACGTTTGGTTCATTAAGGAAGGAAACTTTCTCTTATATGGTAAATTAGATGTATTATTTATTTCAGCTAGTTACAGTGTACGAGAAATTGGAGTAATAACATAAAGATTATCCACCAATGTACCAGAACAGATAACTCGTTTATTATCCTTAATAACTATAGAGTTATTAAAATAAACAAAATATCCGTCTTTAGCCAATACAGAAACGGAAACTAAGTTTCTTCTAATGTCAGGTACATAAAGATAATATCTCAATATTAAAACCCGATCTCTACCAAAATTGAGAGTGACATCTCCTACTGCAACTGCTGTTACCTTTATATTATTGTCCATATGCAGGTAAATCTCCATATCACTAAGTTGTTGGGTTTCCTAGAACCCTTGCAATGAATTACAGAGATGATTAGTGGCTCCCGTATCTACACACCAGGTACTGGTAGATAACACCGCTAAACATGTTTTCACAACCAGTGAATAGAAATTACCCTATTTGTTCTGTCTTTTGAGAAATACTGGACATAGCTTTTTTCAGTGCCGGGTCTGGTTGCAATGAAAACATATGCCTTTCGGCTTTTTCAAACCAATCCGTGGCCCACTAACTATCCTAGAAAACGTGTTTACCTGTTTCTAAATATTTTTCTTCTTGATGCCTTTTGGCCCCGCGGAAGAACCTTTTTTTGAAACAGACATATTTTCTGGTATTGAAGGAATACCATTTGTAGTTAAAACTATATCTAAGTTACATTTTTAGTCAACAAAATTTGGTCATGTAAGTTTGTTTTCTTTGAGTATTGAAGTGAGTGAGTTGAAATCTATTTTAATCCTGAGAATCACATAATTAAAAAATTATTAATTATGATGAGAAAAATTTTAAATTTATTTTAATTTGGTTCCCTCTACCATTTTAAAACTAATTCATCAGCAGTCTGGTAACCCGAGAATAGCATGCCACGATAGGTGGACGTCTACTATTCTTCGTAAGACCAGATAAGCCAATTCCTTTTAATTTTATTATCTAGGCAACTGACCATGCCAAGTAAAATTAAATAGCTGACATAGCTTTGGTCCAACATATAATAGTAGTGACTCTGATTGAGATGATACTATTATATATAGCTAAGTGTTAACCATCACCTAATTCTAAATTAATTGCTTCGCAATGAACTTTTCAGATGGAGAAGTGATTCACACTAACAATTAACCAGAATTATCCCTAAAGGAGGTTTATACTGGCGATCCCGCAATTAATCTGTCCGATAGGAAGGAAGGCCTTATTGCCAACACGCAGGGTTTAATTGCATCCCCTACAAACTGGTGATGGAGACCGTGGGATTTATCTGTGAATAAATTTTCTGTCCCACTCAGATTTTTAAAATATTTTTGAGGGTTATGAAAATCTGTTTAATTAAAATATATTTATTAATTTCAAAAATCACACAATCTGAAAAAATCAAATATCTTTTCGTATACACGATTCTAAAAATTCTGATTTATCAAACTATCTTTCGAAAGTCACACGATCTGAAAGAATCACATATCTTTCCGTGTATACAATTTCAAAGATTCTAGTTTATCAAACCATCTTTTCGTATTTAAATGTGTAACAAATAAAATTTAATAAATGCACAATTTTTTCTTTAGCTTTTCAGCAAAGGTAGTGATTAAAGTTATTTATTTATTTTATTTTTGGTTCCACATTTTTTGAAAATTAATAATTTATTTTGATTAAAATTTTTTTATTTAATTAATTTAAAATCCGGAATTAATTCCCACGTTATTTCAAGATATCTGATTTTAAAAAAAATTATCTTTAAACGTGATATTTTGTAAAAAAATAATATATCTAAAGTTTTTTATTTAATTAATTAATTAATTAAAAAATATAATTTTATTTTTTATTATAAAATATTTTAATTAAAACCGAATATTCGAATTAATTAAATTAACAGAATAAATAAAATCAATATTTATCATCCACGCAGTTAATAAAAATTAAATACAAAATAAATATAAAATTCTAATTTTATGACCTAATTAAAATTCTAAAGAATTTCAATATCCTATTTAAGATAAGCTTCCAAATGCATTAGGAGACTGCTGCGATTTAGAAAATCACTGCTCGTGCCATAGCCTCTTAAAATATTAGGAAATCGAAGTCTCCTAGAATATTAGGAAACCGGAACAACTTTTTCTTGGGATTGCCGCAACACTAAAACCGCGGCTTTGCTTGCGTGTTTGGACTCCCTACTGTTTGATAGGAGATTACTTTTCACCTGATTGGGAATTGCTTCTTGCTGAGTTGGCAACCCTGGATTGAAACCGGCGGCTAGCAATTAGGGAAGCTGCTCCAGCGTCTTGGAAAATTGCTGAGCAACAGAGATTGCGCCGCATCCCTTGGCTGGTGTGTTTGCGCAACAGTGATTGCCGCTTAGAAGACCGATGGCTTGGGCGCTGTTGCTTCTTCAAGCTTCTGTTCTGCCGCATCCCTTGGCTGCTTCGGCGATTTATTATTATTATTATTATTTTTTATTTAACCAAAAAAAAATCTAGAGAGAAAAAAAAATTCACAGCTAAAACCACCGAAACCATCACCGGTTGCTACTGTTAACCACTATCATTTCTTTCATACCTGTTCTTATTTTTTTTTCTTTCTAATAAATTAGAAAAAACACTTAAAGAACATAAAAAAAAATTACATCAAAACCTATGTCCCGTAGGCTCACATTCGATCTAAAAATTAATTAATCTATCACGGTCAACCCCCGTGATTAAAAAATTAAATATTTTATCATCTACGCATTCAATCAAACATGAAAAAAATAATGATCATAAAATCGATATTTAGAACGCCTGCAAAGCAAAGTTAGCACAGTTCTAAATCTACCTGACCCTGATAAACCGTAAATAAAAAAAACAAAGCGGCTCTTATACGAATTGTTGCAGGTAATACTGCTAAAATCATTGTTTTTGTAAAACGATTTTCGATAAAAAATTAACTGGACGGGTAAACGCTAAAACGGGATTCAGATAAAAATTTTGACGAAGAACGATCAAAATAAAACCCGTGCAACCGAAGTTAATTTAGATGAATGCCTCTTGTCGATCTAATCTTCAACTACGACTTGATTACGAGTTGAAACTCTCGTCAGATCTTCTACTGTAATCCCTTATGCGATCCTCGAACGTAGTGTGGGCTACGATCCTCCGAGAACTCGTACCGGTAGAATCCCGATATATTTAAGTCTTGGAAAGAGAAAAATAATATCATATATGATATATGAGATATTAACTATTAATCTCAAACTGGTTCAGCCTACCTGCATATATATAGGGCTAGAGCAGGGACCTAGGGAGTAATTATGAGTAAGACTTCCAATGGAACACAAACACCTACCAGCGATTTCTGTAATTAAAGAAAGACGTATAGCGGTATCTACAATTATGTAAAACCAGTAGCGATTTCTGTAATTTTTGTAAAACACTGAATTATAGTTCACACCACTAAAGAACTATAATTGCACTCTGACCTATAATCTCAATACCTTCTTGCATTGAGCTCCTGTTATTAATTGCTTACCATTTCTCCCCACGTTAAGATTCCCGATACCTGCCAATTAAATTTAATTTCTGATAATTTAATTTAATCGGCATCTTGGTATTCCTTTAGCCCTTCCGCTTAACTTATTTAACTGCCGGATAATTAAATCCAGCTGCAGGGTTTGACCCGGTCAAAACTTATAAGCATCTTTAAGGGGGTATCGTCATTCCCAATCTTTAGGGACGTGAATTTCGTCAATAATTAATATTTGTCATATAAATAATACCGCTATCCAAATCACTGGGAGTATAGACCCATATAAGATCGCACCCTCTAATGAATTAAAACAACGAATATTAAATATATACAAATCAATAATTATTTCAAGATTAAGAGGATAAGCACTATTCATAATAACTTATATAGTGAGTAGTCAGTACTAAATTAATTATCCCAAATGTCCCGTTCAATACACACAAAGTGTACTGGGACAGAGAGTCGAAATAATAGACGACGCTATTATCTGTTCCCCGTAACCAAGACAGGCCTACTAAAATTTTGTGCCACAGTCGTACCGATGGTATGCCAATTTTCATCTAAACTGTGAACATAAAATTTATATTCTGCAAGAACTTAAAATTTGATTTTCTATGTATAAGCCGTACTCTACACACCAGATTAAATACTCTACAGAATATTGGACATCCATGCATATCAAAGAAATGATACACATTTATTACTTATAAAGATTCTCATAAAATAAAAAGATAATTTTATTAAAATAAAATTAAATATTAAAAATATGGTTTTCAGTATACCAACCCTAACATAATAACATAAAGATCATCCACTAATGTACCAGAATAGATAACCCCTTTATTATCCTTAATAATCACAGAGTTATTAAAATAAACTAAATATTTGTCTTTAGCTAATCTAGAAATTAAAATTAAGTTCTTTCTAATGGAGGGTACATAAAGATAATCTCTCAATATTTAAACCCAATCTCTTCCAAAACTAAGAGTGGCATCTCACACTGCAACTACTATTGCCTTTGTATTGTTGTCCATATTGCATATATGATTAGTTACTCTCGTATCTACACACCAGGTACTTGTAGATAACACCGCTAAACATGTTTTCACAACTAGTGAACAGAAATTATCCTGTTTATTCTTCCTTCTGAGAAATACTGAACATAGTTTTTTTCAGTACCGGGTCAGGTGGCAGTAGAAACATCTGCCTTTCGGCTTTTCGATACCAGTCCGTGGCCCACTAACTCCCATGGAAAACGTGTTTTCCTGTTTCTGAACCTTTTTCTTTTTGATGCCTTTCGGCCTCGAGGAAGAACTTTTTTTGAAATAGACACATTTTCTGGTATTGAAGGAATACCATTTGTAGTTAAAGCTATATCTAAGTTACATTTTCAGTCAACAAAATTT
>JAULJZ010142523.1:0-10550 GCA_032270985.1 Heliamphora pulchella | reverse complement strand
AGCACAATCTACACACACCAAAAAAAAAAATCACACAAAAATTTATATAGTTCGGCACAATCTGCCTACGTCTACGGGTACAAAAGATAATCCACTATAATTGTAGAATATACAATTTCGAGATCAAAAACACTCTAAAACCCGACACCCACAACTCGAGCCCTAAAACAAATCCTATTTTCCCGCTCAAAGGTTATTCCCGTGCCCCTAGTATTTTTTTATCTCTCCTTACATCTCTACTCCTGATTTATTCTCAACATGATAACTAGAATTATAGAATCATATTTATAGGCAACCCATATAACTAGAATTAATATGTGTAGGACTTTGTAATTACACGAACTAGGGTTTTAGGGCTTTGTAATTATATGAGCTAGGGTTTTAGGACTTTGTAATTAATATGTGTAGGGCTTTGTAATTATATGATTCTAGTTCAGCCCAAATATATGTAAATAAATTACTAATTATATGGGTCCGTAGAATACAAGACATGCACCAAACAATCTTCACATTGGCTTAAATTATGCAAACCACCCTGAAGATAATCGGTGTCGTTGTCGATTCTGTAATCATCGTTAATCTGCTACACTCAAACCAGTATAGCCCGCACATATACACTGAGATGCCCGACACCTATTCGTCGAGGTGTCATGATTATTAATCATTTGTTGAATTAGAAAATCAACGTCTAACTTGACTCCACCTGCAATTAAAATTCTAATTGCATTCAATGATGATTAGTCTTCTACCATTGATTGAACCAAATTATTTTCGATTGTCTTTGATCACCTATAATCAAACCCGATTGCCCCTGATCACCTTTGATCTCGCCTAATCAATCTCAATCTATGCCGATCTGTCTAATTTCATCAAATCATTCAGAATCTAAAAATTCTGACCGCACTGATGAATCCATAGCGCCTGAAAACCTAAGGAGAGACCTTTCCCTTAAATTATTGTGTTATATATACGAGTAGATATAATTAAATAATTTTAAACCGTTGAGCTCATGCATGTTACCACACTAGATTATTGCCCACCTACAAATCCCTAAGAATCTAATGTGATTTAAGAAACCAACTACTGTACACGCAATCAATCCTTTTCAATCAAGGATTCCAAGAAAAATTTCCATAATCAACGTATAACCAGTGGCTTTCAACAATACTCCCGTTGTTTCAAAATTGCTTTGATCAACTGCTTTGCAACAACCCAACGCCATCATCGTCATCTTTCTTTTTTTTGTAATTCTTGTTGTACCAAAAATATATATTTTTGATTTACACGAATCAAAATCAAAAAATATATTTTTGCTCTGATACTACTTGTTGGGATTTGAACATAAATTTCCGAACGCGAACGGAAACAAAAACCATTGCACACACCAAAGAAGAATCAAACAAGAATTTACGTGGTTCAGTACAACTTGCTTCCATCCACAAATGCGAGAGATAATCTACTATAATTGTAGAATGTACAATCTCGATATCAAAAACACCCCAAAATTCAATACTCACAACCCGAGCCCTGAAACAAATTCTATTTTTCTACTCAAAAGTTATTTTCGTGCCCCCAGTATTTTTTTATCTCTCCCTACATTTTTACCCCTTGATTTACTCTCTATACGACAACTAGAATTATAGAATCCTATTTATAAGCAACCCTGTACCCTAGCCCATATAATTACAAAATTCTACACATATTAGATTTTTTGTGGATTCATAACTCAAGCATAACCCAAATACATGTGAATAAAATACTAATTATATGGGTCCGCAAAATACAAGACATACATAATGGTTGGAGGTGGTGACCGAGCGTGGTGGCTGGAGGGACGTGGTGGCCGAAAATGGTAATAGGATATAATGACCGAAAATGGTGGTCGAACTGGTAGAGAAAAAAAAAGAATAAAAATTTGTTTATAAAACACATGAGAATACATTTTTTCTATTTATAAGAATTTAGAAAATTTTAAAAATTATTTATGTTTTTTTTAAAATAAATATAATTATCAAACATGTTTTCTTATTTATAATTTAAAAAAATCTAAAAATAAAAATAATAAATAATAAATATCAAACCGGCGTTAGTGTTTTGTCTATTCAACCTTATAAACATCACTGATTCTGTTTTGTTTAAATGAAAAGAAAAATAAAAGTAATTAATAAAAAAAGTAAAAGAGAGTCCCACGTCACTCGTTTAGCGACTTTAATCCATGCCATTCAAAATGAGCTAGTACACATATATTAACTCGTGTATAGAGTTATGTTAACCTTGGTTTCTTTCTAAGTCAATTTCATTTCGAATACAAAGCAATTACCGTAAAAAGTCCCCAAACCACTACAAAGCAAGTAACCAACAACCCAACCACACACTATTCTCTCTCCTATACATACTAGAAGTGACCCACAATTTTAGATTATATAATATAAAAAATATTTAATGTAAAATAATTTTTATATTAGATAAAATAATATAAAAGTACTAAAAATTATCACAATTAAAAATGATAATTTACCTTTGCCCCCGTGCAGATACACTCACAAAGCTAAAGCAACTCTTCAAAATTATATAACCAATTTAATAGAACAAATAACTACAATGCAATGTATCTGACGTTATTTGTCGTGTTTTATCACGTTAGGTGATCATCTCTTGTTAAAAAATATCAACGTTGTAAGGTAAAGGTGGAAGCAATATTCTCTTAATGAAAGTTGCGGAGCAGTAGTATATGTGGCTCTTTTTTCTTTATTTTTTTTGTTTTATATAATGTTAGATCCTCCTCTCATAAGAGTTTGTGTTTCTTTTGCGTAAATGTTGATATCTTCTGTTACGAATTTTGACATCGGTCTAATTCGTTTTTAGTTTGACAAATTTGTGACAAATGTTTATTTATTTTATTTATTTATTCATTGATATTTTGACACTTGTCTTGTTCGAATTTTGATTTAATATTGCAGAGCTACGCAAATAGAGCAGAAAATATCAAAAAATAGCCTGCGGTATCAGACCGCCCGAAAGACCGCTCGAGCGGTCCATCGAGCGGTCTAAAACACCTCACGGTATTTCAAGCTATGCAATACAATTACTGCAGGATTAGCTTCACCGATCGAGCAGTGAATAGACCGCTCGAGCGGTTCTCGACGAGTCAGGGTTTAATTACAGCAGCAGCAGTGAGGATTTTGGCAGGTTCTTATAAATAGGAAGCTAGGGTTATTGGAAGAGTGGCTCATTATTTTATTCTTTATGAAAACCTTGCTGCCACAATCCTTTGGTATTATTGATTGTTTTCGCTAGTTAGTATCCATACTCGCAAGCTAGTTTATAACAGCTTGATGATGCATTAACTTTCGTGCAATCAAGCCAATCATCAAGTCGATCAAACCTTCAACGATCTGAGTTCGTGGAGTCACTTGAGAGGATTCTCAAGTGTTGAAGTCTGGTGGAGGAGTCCGTCAGCAGTGAAGTCCGATGGTGGGTTCCAGCGGCGGTCAAGCACAAGAGTTGGTGCACGTGGATTCGGCAAGAGTAGGCTTTCAAACAATTAGTTGTGGGTACAATGTTGGTTTGTAAGATTCTCTTCTAACCAACAATTTTATAGTGTTTGATTTCCTAGACCCGGTGTGGTCACGTGATTTTTACCCGATTTGGGGTTTTCCACATAAAAATCGTTGTCTCTTATGTGTATGTGGTTGTTTATTTTCTGCTTATGGGATTGATTAATTTAAGCTTATTTGCAGCATTTAGCTTCTTTAAGAAAATTAATTAGCGCAAATCATTCGGTAAATGGGATTTTTCAATTGGTATCAGAGCAGGTCGCAAAATTTATAAAAAAAAAATTTTTTGTGATCCATTGACTGATTTGTAATAAATGAATTTTCTTAGAGAAGTCGCTTCAACCGGTAGACCATCCCTTCTTGACGGCCATAATTACCCCTTTTGGAAAGTTAGGATGAGAGTTTTTTTAAAATTTATTGACGAAAGAGTTTGGCTTTTCATTGTTGAGGGTTACAAGCCTCTCACCAGTGTTGTTGATGGTGTAACCGTCCCTAAGCCCGTGGACAAATGGACAGAGCTAATTTAGAGGATGCAGGCTGGAATAGTAAAGCCATAAATGCTATCTTTAGTGAAGTCACATAAGATGAGTTTCGTAGAATTAGTACGTGTGACTTGATTAAAGAAGTATGGGATATTTTTCAAATCGCTCACGAAAGGACTGATACCGTAAAAATCTCAAAACTTCAACGTCTCACAACAAATTTTGAGACTCTGCGTATGAAAGACGATGAAAGTTTTGACGATTTTTATGCAAAATTAAGTGATATGTGAATGCCTCGTTTAATATTTGTAAAAAAAATTTAACTTCTAAAATTGTTCAAAAAATTCATAGATCTTTACCCGAACGTTTCCAACCAAAAGTCACAGCAATAGAAGAAAGTAAAGACATTGATTCTATTTCTGTTGAAGATTTAGTTAAAAACCTGCAAACCTATGAGCTAAATTTTCAAAACAAAAAGGTTTCAAAAAATCTAGCTTTCTCTTCAGTTCAAGGTTCTGCAAGCGACTCGGATGATGATTTAGATGCTGAAATGATGGCTATTTTGTGAAAAAATTCAAAATTTTTTTAAAAACTAAAAAGTCTAATCAGGAAGAAAAATCACAAAAGAAGCACGGTAAAGACAAAGCCAAAAATATGTCCAAGTCTATTAAAAAAGGGTCGAAAGGCCAAATTTTTGAAGTCTAATGCTATGAATGCAAAGGATATGGACATTTAGCTAAAAAATGTCCGAACTTTCTAAGAAAGAAATAGAAGGGATTCACAGTCACTTGGGATAATGAAAATGAACCCGACACGAGTGATGAGAAGAAATCTGATTATGATGAAAGTAAAATTGTAGCTTTTGTAGCTTTTGTAGCTTCTATACAGGAGGAATCTAGTGAGTCTGAAAATTCTAAAGATCTAAAAATGAGAAAATTAACAATGATAAAGAAAGTGAGGATGATGAAACTCTTCAACAAGCTTATGATAAGCTGTACAAAGAGTGTTTTAAGTTGACCAAGCACAATGCTAAATTGGTTAAAAAAATATAAATTGTGTAAAAAAGAGAAAGACGGTGTCAAGCAAAAGCTAACTGAAGCTCAAGCTCTGGTAGGGAAGTTAAAATATGATAGACAGACCTTGTGTGAAATACTTGCCCTGTGTGAAAAAGAAAAAAATAGCTTGTTTGAGTTGAATCATACTAGAATGGCCAAACTAAATGAACTTGAAAAAGAACTGAGTGCTTGTATTAATTCCAAGAGAGAGCTTGAATGTAAATTTGCTAAACTAGAAACTGATTGTTTGAATGCTCAAGCTACTTTCAAGAAATTAAATGTAGGTACTAAGGCCTTAGATGACATACTTGGGATACAAAAGGCAGTGACTGACAGGAGTGGGCTTGGATTCACGGATGCTTCGTCAAGCAAACCGTACAAAGAAAAAAAAATTGGTCAGCCAATTTTACCTGAGTCTGCACCAAAATTTGTGAAAGCAGAAAGCGGCTCGAAAAGATCATCTGTAAATTTTTCAACCAAAGCAAGTGAAAAGTGGAAGAATCAGACAGGTAGAACCACCATTTCACATGGTGAGGTAAGAAAGACTAAATTTTTTCTTACTTGTCATCATTGCGGGAATATTGGTCATATACGTTCCAATTGCATGAATTTGAATAGGAATACTTTGTTTGTGCCTATTTGTCATCACTCTAGTATAAAGGGACACATTAGATCTCATTGCACTAGGTTGATTGATCAAAATAAATTCAGATATGACTTGCCACACCAACCTAGAAAGAATTGGATTTCTAATTCAGAACCTGTGCCTCTGAAAATTAAGAAAGTTTGGGTCCGAAAGAGTGATCTAAACAACTTTTTAGCTAGTCATAGTCCCTAGTCTGTTTTGGGTCTTAATTTTTTTTGTTTTGTGCGTATGAGTTTTTTTTTAATTTTTAGTTTTTTTGTTGTTCTTAAAAAAAATTTTGTGGGGGATTTTATTAAGACTTGAGTACATTTTCTGTGCATTATTTCATTTGGCTGAAACCCCATAATTTAGGTTTTGAGATTAACTACGGCACTGATTTTTGGGTAATTTGGTTCATTGTGGATAGAACGCTTTTAGAGACGAGTCTATTCTGTACACCACTTGAATATTGATAGATACAAGGATTTTTCACACTTAAGATTTTTCTAAGGGCCTCTTTTATCGTTCAGTTGTCTAAAGAGTTCACAAAATGAACACATAGTGGCGACCCATTTGATTTTAATATTTACACTCCCTCTTTTTTCTTCTATATGTTTGGCTTGAGAAAATGGCTAACTATGCGGACCTGGTCTTTTTGTACGTATTAGTGTACAGCCACCTTGAAATTTGTGCTAACATTTTCTTATGAAATGGCTACCTATGCGAACCTTGCCTTTTCATTTGTACTAGTGTGAAAGCCGCCTATGAAAGCATCAAAATACAATATAAATAAAAAAAATAGAAAAGGTTGCAGTCTCTAGTGTGAAAGCCGCCTATGAAAGTATCAAAATAAAATATAAAAAACAAAACAAAAAATAGAAAATGTTGCAGTCTCTAGTTGATGGGGAGTTAGCCTAAAAAGTGAATTGGATCAAAACTGATTTGACTTTGTGATATTTTTTATTTCTGATATATAAATGTGACTCGGCCTTATAGATCTCGTGTAGGATTTAATCTTTGTGTTTGAAAATTTTTCAAATCACACACGCACTTCTTCATATAGAATCTATTATGATTGTGTTCGTTCATATGTAAATATAGGGTATCTTGGATTCTGTGTGTGTTTTAATTACTTTGACTAGTTTTTGTGGTTTTAAATTAATGCAAATACCTGGGACTTGTATTTGTTCTTTAATCTTATTCCTTACTCAAAAAAAATTTTTTTGTTTTTTTTTTGTCCTCCTTGTCAATTTGTGAAAAAATGGGGGAGAGTGTTAAAGTTTGAGGGGGAGTAATTTTTTTTGTGAATAGTTTTAGTTTAAGTGAAAGTTTTTGAGTGAAAGTATTTTGAGTAAAAGTTTTTGTTTGTGTCAAGTCTATGTTTTTTTTTCATTTTCTTAATTTGTTTAATTGGATTAGCTGACTTGTTGGGTTTTGTCATAGAATTGTCAAATGGGGAGATTGTTATGGATTTTGGCATCGGTCTAATTCGTTTTTAGTTTGGCATATCTGTGACAAATGTTTATTCATTTTATTTATTTATTCATTAATATTTTGACACTTGTCTTGTTCGAGTTTTGGTTTAATATTGCAGGGCTACGCAAACAGAGTAGAAAATATCAAAAATAGCCCGCGGTATCAGACTACCCAACAGACTGCTCAACCGGTCCATCGAGTGGTCTAAGACACCTCTCGGTATTTCAGGCTATGCAATACAATTACTACAGGATTAGCTTCACCGATCGAACGGTGAATAGACCGCTCGAGCGGTCCTCGGCGAGTCAGGGTCTAATTGCAGCAGCAGCAAGGGTTTTGGAAGATTTTTATAAATAGAAAGCTAGGGTTATTGGAAGGGTGGCTCATTATTTTATTATTTTTGAAAACCTAGCCGCCACAAGCCTTTGGTATTATTCATTGTTCTCTGCAGCTAGTATCCATACTTGCAAGCTACTCTATAACAGCTTGATGATGCATTAACTTCCATGCAATCAAGCCAATCATCAAGTCGATAAAACCTTCAATGATCTGAGTTCGTAGAGTCACTTGAGAGGATTCTCAACTGTTGAAGTCTGGTGGAGGAGTCCGTCAGTAGTGAAGTCCAGTGGTGGGTTCCAGCGGCGGTCAAACACAAGAGTTGGTGCACGTGGATCCGGTAAGAGTAGGCTTTCAAACAATTAGTTGTGGGTACAACGTTGATTTGTAAGATTCTCTTGTAACAAACGATTTTATAGTGTTTGATTTCCTAGACCCGGTGTGGTCTCGTGGTTTTTACCCAGTTTGAGATTTTTCACGTAAAAATCGCCGTCTCTTATGTGTATGTGGTTGTTTTATTTTCTGCTTGTGAGATTGATTGATTTAAGCTTATTTGCATTATTTAGCTTCTTTAAGAAAATTAATTAGTGCAAATCAGTCGGTAAACGGAATTTTTCATCTTCTCTTTGTAAAGATTATTTCTCTTTCTTTTGTAAAGGTTCTTTACTCTTTTTTGAAGTTATTTTATTTCTATCGATGTACTTATTTGTTTGATTTATTTTCACGGTCAGAAATATATTAAAACCTAGTGCATCTTTTCTATCCAAAACAATTCAAGATTTTACACCAAAACAATTCCAAATTTAAAACTCTCTTAATCACTTGTTTTATTTCAAATTTAAGAAATCTAAAAATTTAGAAATCTACCCCTTTCCTTTTAATACCCAATTCAAAATCCAATTTTTTTCTGGACAACTAATATATTTATTGTATTTTCTTGTTCTGAAATTTTCTTTTAAATTTTTTGTTGTTGTAAGTGAATAACTTTTAATTATTGTATTCTAAACGAATAATATTGATGAGTAACTTTTATAAGTTAAATAGGCGAAGCTAATGGCCTGGACCTAATTCATGTAGGAGTTTCTGTTATAGTAAACTAGTTTTTTTAATTGATTGGTTCGAGTTGTTTAATACTTTCATAATTTATTTCTTGTTAGTAATGTTATACACTTATAAAAATTCATAAAATTATTCAAAATTCAAAATGAATGGCCTAACATTCGAAGGGTAATTCCTAAGGATAATTTTTTTCTCATTAAGCTCAGGTAATTTTTTTAATTTGTTAAGTTCACTAATTAATTTTTTTTTCATTCATAAGTCCAGATGTAATGACCAAGTAGACCATTAATCTAATAACTTATATAAATAGTCTAATAATATGGACCAAAATGCTTAAGTCGAATTATTAGTAGTAGCCCATAAGTTTTATTATATACCATATTTAATTTTTATCTCACACCGATATGATATGAAGTGTCACAATATCCTCACTTAAATACTTAACGTCCTCGTCATGTGGTTTAACTTTTTTTCCTTGGTTGAAATGTAAATAGTAGCCCATTAGCAGATATAGAGCAGCCCATTAACATGCACAAGGTATATAATCTTGGGATCTCTACCCCTCTGCGGAACCAATACTCCTCCATCCACACCGCTACGAAATCCTAGATGGGAACCAATATTTGCTCTGATACCATTTGTAATAACCTAAGTGGACCACTAACCCAATAACTTGAATAAAAAGCCGAACAACGCAACTCAAAATGTTTAAACCAAATTATTATCATTAGTCCACAAGTTTGATCATATACCAGATTTAATTTATATCTCACATTGATATTGGATGAGGTGTCACAAGTCATAAAAATAATATTCTTTTACATATATGTCTATTTAGAGTATTTTTTTTATTGATCATATCATTAGAAAAAAGTAACGCAACAATAATAACAATAACAATCGTAACGATTCAAGTGGATTATTAATCCAATAACTTGATAACGAGCTTAACAATACGGCCCAAAAACTTAAATTCAAATTATTAGTAGTAACCCACATGTTTCATTATATATCAAACTTAATTTATATTTCACATCAATGTGGGATGGGATAACATAATATCCCTTACTCAAATGCGCAATGCTCTCGTTGCGTGGCTCACGTTTTACCCCTTATTGAGATATGGATAGTAACTCATTAGCAGACACAGCGCAGCTTATAAGTGTGCACAAAATATGTAATTTCGAAACATTTATCTCTCTCTAGAACCTTTACTCTTTTATCCACACCACCACGGAGCCCTATATGGAGAAAATCATAATTGGCTTCGATACCATTTGTAACGATTCAAGTGAACCACTAACCTAGTAACTTGATAAAGAACCTAATAATATGATCCAAAATCTGAAACACAAGTTATTAGTAATAGTTCATAGGTTTCATTATATACTAGATTTAATTTCTATCTTCCATCGATGCGGGATAGGGTATCACAATAATTATGATGATGATGATAAATTATTTAATAGTTTAAATAATAATTATTAACTAAAAATATAAAAAATAATCACTATATTGGATAAATGTTAAAAACAATGCATTTTATTTAAAATGGAGAATGTGTTGTAAGTACACTGTATAAAGTCAAATCATTCATATTAAAAAATAGTCGATCATGTATATAAAATAACTTGTATTCAAAAAAATTATTCATAAGTGTTATACACAAGTAATGTTAATGTTTCAATAGTTTTATACGTAAATAAAATTTATATTCTTAATAGGTTTTAATTTATTTTGAGTTTCTTATTTTCTTTTTATCTAATCAACATAATTAAATTTTTTGAAACTCTTCATTTGCATGTTATATATATTTTTAGAAATATTTGAAATTAATTTAATAATTTTTTGACCAATTATAATTTAAAGAGATAAATTAACTCTACAAATTTAATTAGGAGGTTTTCTCTTTAACATAATTAGTTTTTTAACTGTTTTATATTCAATATTCAAGAATTAT
>JAULJZ010142522.1:0-31508 GCA_032270985.1 Heliamphora pulchella | reverse complement strand
ATTTTTGTATTTAGTAATTTTTTATTTTTTAATTATAAAATTTTAAATAAGATTTTGTAATTAAAAAAATAAAAAAATAAAAAAATAAAAAAAAACAGTGAAAACACTGTTGAAACAGTGTTTTTCTGTTAACGAAAAATAAATTTGGATCTAAGTGTTATAATTTTTAAAAAGTAAGAAGTGAAATGATATTTCAGATAATAGAGGAATAACAATGATATAACCTTAAATAAAGAGGGTATAAGTGTAATATACCCTGAAAATATTGATAAATTCTCCCATGTTTTTAAAGTTACACTGACATTTTTTATCAGTCTTGTCGGATGCACGCGTCATTGGAACGTGATTTTTTTCTATTTTACCCGTCAATTAATTAAGTTTTTAAGCCTTTTTTTCGTTAAAAAAAAAAACCCTATAAGTCTTTATCCCTAAAATACAAAGAGAGGGGCTTAACACACACACACATCCACACACACACACAGAGAGGGGAAGAAATGGCAGTGGTTGATGGCACACTAACATGTTGGTGGATGGGTGATTGGCTCTATAGGATGGATATGCCTTGTTGGGTTGTGCCTTTCAGTCTCCCTCTCACAAATGCGTCGGCGATGTGGGTTTTGGAGGTTTTTGCATGGTGATTGGTTGCAGTAAGTGTGGGTTTAGATGGTGCGGTGGTCAGATAGTGGTTAGATGGTGGTGGGGTGGGGTCTCAGCGATGGGGTCGGTTGGAAGGTTGCTGCAGTAGTTAATTTTATTAGTGGTTTAGATGATGGTGGCCTGATTGCTCCTCTATCTCTCTCTGATCGAGAATGGTAGCTTGGTCTTCTCTCTCTCTCTCTCTCTCTCTCTCTATATATATATATATATATATATATATATGTGTGTGTGTGTGTGTGTGAAAAAACGCAGAGCCTAAAATGAAGAATAGACTATGAATATCACTGATCCAAAAGAGGAAGTTAACACAAAGGGTAAAAAAAAGGAGAAAGTACAAAAAAAGATCTAAGAAATAGTTTGAGAACACCCATTAGCACCAAAAGCTTGAAAGAGAGAAACACATTACACTTGGTTGATTCGATGCTTTGTTGTTAACGTTACTGTTAGTGGAGATAGTATAGCTTGTATATGCATCTCCATGGTTGATCTACAACAGATTTTAAAGGAGCGTTTGACAATTTTTATATCTTTGAGAATTTTAACCGTTCATTCGCCTTGATTTGTGTTGAAAATTTTGACTCAAATTTTATTTGAGTTGAGTTAGATTTTTAGTCTATCATGTTACTAAATTTTAGTCACATTAATTTGACTTTTTAAGAGTTTTAAAGAATGTGAATTTACACAAATTAAATTAGTTTTAAACTTGATTAGCACACGTAAAATTAGATTTGGTTTCTATTTCTCTATTATAAATATGATTGTATGTTTAGATAATTAGTACTTTACAGATTTTGTTTGAGAGAGACTTTGTGAAAGTTAAGAAATTTGTAATCGTTTCTTCATATATTGAATGTTATCATCCGTAGACAAAGATAAATTATCGAATCACGTAAAATTTGTTTATGTGATTTGTTTATAATTATTCTAGATTTTATTTGCACAACAGTTTGAGGGTATTGTGGTGTTTACAGTTTTTTGAAGGTATTGTGGTGTTTACAACGTTGGGCAATGGTACCGGCAGTTTTGGGTAGTGGTGTTGGTTGTGGTTTAGTTGGTTGTGGCTTGGATGGTGGTGGTGTTGACGGTTTTGGATGGTGGTGGTAGTGGTGGTGTTGGTGGTTTTGGATCAGGTTAAATAATACCTGTTTTCCTTCCTTCCAAACAAATCCAATTGAAAGTCAAGTGAATAATCTTCACTCTACTTCCTTTCTTCATCACTTTGCTGTGGTGGTGGTAGTGTTGGCGGTTAGCAATGGTGCGTTGGATTGTGGTGGCAGGTTGGGCGGTGGTGAGAGAGATGGAAAAGATAGCGAAGAGGGAGATGGCGGTGATCATTAGAAGGGAATGGTGATGGTAAAGGGCAATAATGTAATTTACAAAATAGTTTTATTATTTTGTTTTATTATTATTTTTTTTTTTTTATTATTTGATAAGGGTAAAATAGGATTAATAATATAAACAAGGATAAAATTAAAAGTAAAAGTAATATAATTGCCGATGTTAGCAATTTTTGTCAAAATTTTTAACGGTTATTTGACGAAATAGAGTATATAAAATATAAAAGTAAAACAGAAAAGAAAGTAGTGTAATTTGAAAAATCTAAAAGGAATTGTCAATATTTTTTATCAACCTCATGAAAATATTTTTAACCAACCTTCTCTCTTTTATTCACTCTATTTCGATACATAAAATTAACTTATCTATTAAGTCTCTCTGAGCTTTTAGTTAATTTATTTTTCACACGTTTTATTTCGATCTAAAGTTAAAATCAAAAATAAAAAACTAACATTACTTTTAAAATAATCGATTGTAATATGTGTTATATTTTTTTTTAATAAAAATCTACAATGAATTCTCATGTTATTTTTTTGAATACTCTATAGCAATTTATCAGTGAATATCAATTACTTTTTTTTGAGTAAAAAATGTAATAGTAACAAAAATACGTAGCTATGGTAGAAAATTGAAGTTAAGTCTATAGAAAATTTTTAATAGGTTGTTTTTGTTAATATGTTTGCATTTTTTATCCTTTTACATTGAAAGGTGCTTTTAAACGCCACTAATGATCACTAACTCAACAAACTTATTATGCACAAATATTGAATATAAAAAGTTAATTAATTTCACAAATCATGAAAGAGATTAGACAATATAATTTTTTTAAAAATTTAAAACAATATATAATGAATGCAATAATTTTAAAATATTCAATTAAAACGAAGATTAATAAATTTAGTTTCATAATTTGGAAATTTCAGATATACTCTCACAAAAATCCTCTTTTTTATATGTAATATGCATATATTGATTATTGAGCATATGATTGGTCTATGTTTTTTATACGATTTTATTGTTTTTACTAAATTATTTTTACTATTAATCCAAATTAGTATACTTTTTCTATTTGTCTGAGAAATTTAAAAAGTAAAAAAAATAATCAAAAGAATAAAAAGGTTAGATACGACAAACAAAGCCACTTAAGGGTTTTTTTTTTTGTGATTTTTTTTTATTTAGTGAATTTTTAAAACTTTATCCTAAACTGACATACTTTTTAAATTTCTCTCTTTTTAAAAAATTAAAAAAAAATAAAAATTAAACTAAAAGAATAAATCAGAGAAGACTAAAAAAAAACTCCAAATAGTTAATTGCTGACCAAACATATGCTGAAAAGTTACTTGTTGAGGGGGAGAATTTTGAGATCTCCAATACTTCAAAAGAAAATTTGTTGAATTTTTCAAATTTATATTGGTTAATCCATTCATTAATTACTTTCCAATATTAAAAATACTTGATAAAATATTGTAGCACATCTCATTCCTTGATTCGAGGAATTATATACGATTTTCTAAAATAGAAGGATAAAGTTAATTTCTCATTTCTTTTCTCTCAGTTACGCTTCTAAAATTTGATATTATTAGCTAAGGTTCATTTGATTGATAAGATAGTAATAAAAAATGTGAGAAAGTGAAAAAATTTAAACTTATACAGAGTCTAATTAGCAAGAAAATTCAAAAAAACTGATGGAAGGTAAACTTTTTTGTTGTTAACCCTCTTATTTTTGCGAACTTAGAATTTGGTTTCTCATAGAAAAATTTTATTTTCTTGTGAAAGGAGGAACCAATATTATCTAATGTTTCAAAATTGTCCACTGTTTATGCCAATAACTTCATCACAACTTTTATGCTTATCAAACTAAAAATTCAATTTTTTCTATTATTTTCTTGCAAAATATTTATTCTAATCAAACCAATACATGAAAATAAATTTTCTTTTTTTTCTTTTCTTTTCTTTCACTTCACTTTATACCATTTTCACTTTTCATCATTTTTTTTTCTTTTTAATCAAACGGACCCTAGTGTTTTTTTCCCAAAAAAACTAAGTTGAAAATTAAAATTACTAACTAGAATCCTTGAAAAAATTTCGTTGCAAGAGATAATTTACCAAATTTCCGAATTCCATACTAATTGTTAGGAGTTTAAAACCGATGTAATGCTTTTTCGAATGAAAATCGATTGAGCAGTTCTACTATGAATAAAAAGTAAGCATATTAATAAAAGAAATATTTTAGGATTATTCCTTTTTTATATTTCATAAGAGTGCTGATTTCACCAGATTAATTTTGTTTGTTTCAGTTTCATTATATAGAAAGATAAGATATTATGACTGATTTGCCACTAATTAAAAAATAAAATTAATTTCTTTTTATTTCGTGTAGATAAGCATAAGTTTTTGGTAATTCAGTTGACTACCATAATTGTAAATTGTTTATCTTTGGTAACCTAATATGGAAGACATAATTTACAATAACTTCTTAATGTTATACAATCATTATGAGATATTTATCAATTTATTGAATATAGCTTAATTTGGCATCCCACCAATCAAGAATCAGTTAAAAATAAGGTTGTATCAATACTGATAGTTATATCAGTTCAAATTTTCAAATACTAATAATTATATTAGTACTTAGAATGAAGTTGTATCAGTATTAATAAAAATATCAGTACTAGAATAGATATTTATATCTGAAACGAATGAAACCGTGCAAAAATGAAAGAAACGCTGTTAAATTTATTCCTATAAGAATAGAGTCGTCTTTCCTATGTAAAATAAACATAATTAGAAAATGTGCATTTGAGTTATTAACACCATCAAAACGAACAAAACTTTGATGTTATAATTGTTGACTATTTTCTTTTTATTTTTTTGTAGATAAGCATCATTTTTTGATAATTCAGTTGATTAGCATAATTATATATTGTTTATGTTTAGTAATCAAATACTGAAGATGTAACTTAGGCATATTTTGGAATTGGCTTTGTTATGTAATAATGGTATTTTAGTAATATATCATTTGTATGAGACTAAAATCAGTAAAGTTTTGGCAGAGAATTAATCATTTTTTTTTGCATCTATATCTTGAGAATAATAAATTAACCATGACAACTTTTATTTCTGCAAATGATGCTTGAAATTTTTGTATAGAGTCAACATTTCATATAGTCAATTATTTTTTAATACACGTTATTTGCATTTTGATCAAAATATTTCTATTTATTTATTAGTTTTAATTTAAGATACATTTATTTTGCACTTTGAGAATATATATCTTTATTCATTTTATTGTGTTTAAATTAATATATATTATTACATTATTACTGTAATTTATCCGAATTTATGTCATCCCACACATAGCACGGATTGATGCTAGTGTGTTTGTATATATATATATATATATATACACCAGCGGTCTGAGCACACCCGATGCAATTGTAATTTAAATTATGTATAAATAAAAAAATATTAATTATAGAAAAATTATATTGGAAGCTTTTTAAAGTATTTTTTAGTCAAGCTTAAGACTTAAAGTTGATGATTTGCTAAATTAGTGATTGTTTTAAACAAACTAAGGGTTAATGAAGTTATATATCTATGTTATTTATATTATTATTAAAAAGAAGTATACTACTTTAGTTTCTTGAAATTGACCGTATTTTTTATTGTAAAAATACTCTTATAATAGTTTAAATTTAAAAATTAAAAAATGTATAGGAATAATTACATAACCATCCACTCTTTCCCCACTTTATTATTATTTTTTATTTTAAAAATCTCATTATTCTTGAATTCTCATAATCTGTAATTACAATGTAATTAGTTTTTTTTATAATTTACTTTGCACTTATTTTAGGATAAATTACACTAACATTCCCTGAGATTCACAAAAATATCAACCACATCTCTTGTGGTTTCTGAAATGTCACTAACCTCCCATCTGATTTAGTTTTTGCATTAAATTAATACAATCGTCAAATTTTCGTTACTACTTAACGAAAAAATTATTTTTTAATGTATATTTTTTTATTAGAAAATAATATATTAAAACTGTTTTTCATCAAAAACTGTTTTTATTATTATATAAAAAAATAATATATTATTTTCTAATAAAAAAATATACATTAAAAAACAATTTTTCCGCTAAGTAGTAACAAAAATTTGACGGTTGAACTAATTTAATACAAAAATTAAGTCAAATATGAGGTTAATGGCATTTCATAAACCACATGGGAGATAGTTGATATTTTCGTAAATTTCTGAGAAATCAGTGTAATTTACCTGTTATAGCGAAAGTGTCAAATTATATTGAATCCAAACATGGAAAACCAAACACAGGTGATATTGGGGCGTAATGGACTGACTGAGAACACTATTATGTGGTTCTGGACACAATTCCTTAAACCGAACAATATTAGAATGTCCCAAAATTTATGATTTTTTTGTTGAACATTCTCATCTATTTGCTCTGCAACACTGAAAAATAAAAATTTGATCAAAATAAAAATCTTTTTAATAATGATTATAACTTTTAAATGTTAATTGAAAAAGTTCTTATTTTAAAATCTTTATTATTTTTTGTACCTTTTCATTTTTAGTTTAATACTGCTAATTTTTAATTTTCATTTTTTTTTTTCATTTTTGTGAAAATGAGAAGTTTCTCGTTGTTACTTTAAATATTTTTTATACAAAATATAGATCTTGTCTTATAGTTTATGATAAGTAGATTCTAAAAATATAAATAAATTTTAAAAAAAATTTATATAACAAAAGAAATTTTAAGGTCACCAAAGCCCAAAGGTGTATTTATGGTCGTCTTTAATTACTCATTGCACGGTTGTAGGAGGGGTAAAGGAGTAAAATAGTTTGTCATTAATAACTTTTAAAACTATGAACTTTTTAAATAGTTAAAAAGTAAATAAGACTTTTTCAAATTCCCTCGATAAAATGAATAAAAAATAAAAAAATTAGCCCAAAGGTGAAAAAAGTTCAATAAAACGAAAATAACAACATAAAATTTAACTTGTCTTATTTTTGCTTATTTTTATTTTTTTCTAAATCTTTTAATATTTTGATTCAAGAAATTTATTTTTCTGGTTCATCTCAACGAGAAGAGTAAAAAAATATAACAGTTTGACTAAATAATAAAAAATTTATTAAAAATAAAAATAATAAACATTTTTTTTAGCCCAGACACAGGCCAAACTGTTATTATTTTTCTGGCCAAAATGTTATATATATATATATATATATATATATATATATATAAACACACCTCTCCAAGTAACTAGGGTGGTTGATATTGTATTATTGTGAGAAGAAAAAATGAAAGTGGTTGGAGAGAGAGGTCAGCCTAATCAATTTTATGTCCAGAAAAGGACTGTTAATTTATAGGAGCCATAGAAAATTGATTTCTATTCAGAACTTCTTCCCAAATAGTTGTTGAATAAGTACATAAAAAAGAAAGAAATGCTAAAGGGATTCTACAAGTATGATAGCGCAAAGGCAAGAAGATTTAATATTTTTGTAGCATTCACAACCATTTATTGCAAGTTTGTTACATATTCAAAATATTTGTTAGCTTATTTTTAGTTTTTTGAATAAAATCCTTATAATAATTTATTTTAAAACAAAAGGTCTCGTGCATAGCACGAATATCATAAAGAGTAATATATACTATTTACCAAATTCTTAATTCTCAAGTATCAAAAATATATATACGAGCAGTGAACACATAAAATGTTAAAGAATTATAAAAAAATAAATATTGAGAACATAAGTTTTCACTTAATGTAATGCGTGTTTGGTTCGATTTTTTATATAGTATTTTTTTTTGCCTTTACTCTTTAGTGAATTTTTTCCACTATTAGCTCCAATAGGTATATTTTTCAGATTCTTCTTTTCATGAAAGAAACTAAAAACTAAAAACATCTGATGAGAAAATAAAAAGAGCTCAGATAATACCAGAAAAAAATCACAAAAAATTGTATATACTAAATTCACTAGACTCTCAATTAATCCTAATCATCGTAAAAATACTATCAGTGAACACATAAAATGTATAAGAATTATAAAAAAAATAAAAATTGATAACATATGATTTTGCTTCATTTAACGTGGGTTTAGTTTAACTTTTTTATATACACATTTTTTTTGTTTTTAGTAAATTTTTTTCAGTACCATTAGCTCAAATGAATACAATTTTTATTTTCATAACTTCATGAAAAATAATAAAACTAAAATAAATTGAGTAGAAAATAAAAATAGTTCAGATCAAACGAAAAAAACTACTTAAATAGGCTTTTGTGATCTTTTTCATTTTTATTAAACTTTTTTCAATTTTAGTCTAGATATTCTTACTTTTTAGATTTTTCTCGTAATAGAAAACTAAAAAAAAAAATTTAAACTAAAAAATAAACATAATCGAAAAATGATGAAAAAACTTCAAAACTAAGGTTTGGACTTTTTTTAGCCCAGACACAGGCCTTAGGTATATTTTTTGATTTACTTTTCTAATTCATATACAGAGATCCAATTCAAAGAGTCATGTACTTGTTACGTCATAGTTTCTCCTTCTGTTTTCGTGCTGTAAAAACTTGAGCAATTTGTTTGATGATAAGCGGTGCTTGGTATTATTAAAATTAGTAGGTTATAAATTATAATTTATAATTAAAATTTTGAGTGTTTAATAAAAATTATAGTTTATAACTGAAATAGAAAAATAATAATTATAAGTTGTAGCAAAAGTTATAGGTGTTTAAAAAAACTTGTAACTTATAATTAAAATTAGTAATAAAAAATTAAAAATTACTAAAAATTATTTTGTTAAATACCCAAAAATATAATTAATGCCATGGCGATCCCATACAATTATTAATGTATTGTATTTGAGATATTATTTCATGCAGGAGAGAACAATGTTCCATTTTAAATTGGGCTATACATTTGTGTGGGTCCTACCACTTTTTTGTGTGTGGCCTACACAAATAGATAGATTAGATTGAAATGTGGCATTGCCTTTTTTGCATGGAATAATTTTTCATTATATTGGGATATCATCTAATATGTCACTTTAGAAGACTGTGCTGTGTATCAGGCATGTTATATCCCGAACTTGTAACAATAAAATCCCATGAGATATAAAAGGTAAGGAAATCCAAGTTTAAGATTTTATCACAAGTCAAACCAAAAAATTAACCGAAACTAAGCATTGTAGGAAAATCAACCAAAGCATTTTATTCTTTCCATCAAAATCAAAGTAAAAGAGAGCTTTTTAATTTATGAAACAAGTTTCCAAATATAGCTATTTATACCATAAAAGATACCCAAAAGGTAACCAACAAACCTCCTTTCTAAAGTAAAGTTTCTAAAGTGTATCACCTAGCAGAGTTCGCTTGAGTGGACTTTCCACCGCTCAAGTGATGAGATACACGTGAGCAAACTGTCCAAATTCTGAAAATTTGTCTAAGTGTTAGAAAGTCACCCATTTTTTCTCATTCTTTGAACATAGTTTTAGATAAGCAAAAATGTGAAATAAAACATACATTTAACATTAAAATAACTTTCAATCTCACAACAACTTGAAAATCAACATTTTAATCCACAAAATTTCATACGAAAATTGAGAAATCAACCCAAATAAGAACCCAACGATCTCACATGCATACAAATTATGAATCCCTGGCCTTAGGACCTTACAAAAAAAATTACTACCGAATCAAATACATTCTTATAATGCATTAAAGATTACAATTACTATAACTAAAATCTTCAAAGATACAACCAAAAGAATACATATCATTTCTTCAAGGAAAACTACCTAACAAGGTCCCAACTTTGGTCCACTTAACTCGGTGACTTGCTTTCCATAACACCTGAAATTATTTATACAACATGAGCTGAGACTCGTAGGAAATAGACTAAAGATGAACAAATGCATGATATGCGAGGATAATTATACGAATGCACAATAAGTTTTTACTAAAAACTAACCTCACCATTTCTAACCAATTCCCATTCACAAAACTGAGTTTTTCCCACACAGAAAACTAACTCGATTTATACACACAAAAATCATAGTTTCATCTTTTATTTCTCCACTGGTTCAATCACCACAAGATTACCACAATTCTAAGTTCAAATCATTTTATATTACAACCGTTCAAAGGTTTCCCAATTCTCAAGTTTATTAACCATTTAGTAAAGGTTTTACAAACTCAATTCATTATTTGATTTAATTAAGAACCAAGGGCGGACAACGCCTAAAGACCCAGGCATAGTTATCACTACCGGATCACGCGGGACCCGAAGGATAAGTACCAATTCTATAGCCCGACACGAAGAGCACATATTTTCAGTGTACCTCGAAAACACCCAACATCCACCGTTTTCACATATCATATAAATTTATAAAATTTATACACAACTTGTGAAATCTTGACCTGTTTTCCTTTTCGACGCATGTTCGTCGTTTTTACTTCTGCATGTTTATATGCGTTTTAATGCATGATGAGGCTTATATATGCATGTGGGGTAAGTTTTCGGGGCCGTTGGATGTTGTGATGCGAATTAAAAAAAAAAGAAATTTTTTTGACGAGCTTATAAATATCTAGTATTAGATATTTTCAAAAAATATTTTCAAAACTTCTCAGCTAAGTTTCTTCTTTTTTTCTCTGCCTTCTCTCTAACTTCTCGGGGGCCCGAGACTCAATTTTTGACGATCAGACAGCGGATCCTTGCTATTGGCATCGGGGGCTACGCGTTTATCTGGATAGAATTTCATTCTGACGAAGCTCAATTTTGCATGTGGTTCAGGACATCAAGTTTTTAATTCATCAATGCAGGATCCTAAACTCTCATGTCTTCTAAGGGTGCTACGTGTAATTGTATACGTTTTCACCCGTTAAAAATGCATGAAAAACCCGTTTTAAGTTTCGAAAGGTTAGGTTTTGGGTTTAAACCATTTTGGGCCGATTTTGGTTGGATGGAATCGGGTTTTGAGAGTTTCTTTCGAGGTTTTGGTGGTAGTTTTAGGCTTGTGTATGTCCGAGGGTGTTGTTAAGGAGTTTGGAGGTTTCGTTTTGGGGTTTGGATGGTTGAACCCGTAGCTTGGAATCAGTTTCTTCCGTGGGTCAATCGACTGAACTGGGCAGTTCAGTTGACTGGATCGACAAAGAGGGAGTTCAGTTGGTTGGACCGAGGAGGTCAATCGACTGACTTGTGTTTTAGGGGAATTTTTGCAAAATTTCAGTGGCCTCTTTGGGTCGGTTGGATGGGGGTCCAATCGACTGACCAATCAACTGAAGTCCTGGTGGGGTGTTTTGGTAGTTTTGGTGGTCTTATGGTGGCCTCTCGGTCGATCGGATTATGGGGCTCAATCGACTGCCTCTTCTAGTAGTTTTTCAGTTAATTAGATTATGGGGTCCTATCGATTGAAGTCATGAAGAGGGTATTCGTCAGTTCATGCGGGGTGTTAGAGCACAGTTGTGTGCGTGGTGGTTGGTGCATCGTTGGGTGCGGGACGTGTGGGTTTGTTGTTCATTTTAAAGGTGGTTTTTGGTGAGAACCATTTTCTGGGAGGTTTGGTGTTAGCCTCCGGGTTGGATTTTGATTTTCTGCATCGTTGGTTGTCCCGGTGAGTGGATGGGTCGTTCGAGTGAGCGGATAACGGGTGTGTGGCATGTGATGTCGTGACGGGTGTGTGGCTTGTGAGGTCGTGGCGGCTTATGTGGCGTAGTTGTGTGAAACCTAGTGTTTTACGTGGTTTTGTGTATTTTAAAACTCTTGTTTTAATTATGCATGTTGCAGGACGGATGTGTGGTCTTACGGTACCTAAAACTCTAATTTTAGTAGCACGTGTGTGTGTATAGTTATGTGGGCAGACGGAAACATGGTCTGATGTTCCGTGGACAAAAAAGTGGTCCGATGTCCCGTGGACAAAAAAGTGATATGTGGACGAAAAAGTTGTCCGTGGACGAAAAAGTGGTTCGATGAGCGTTAACTCTAGTTAATCAGAAAGGAAAAAGAGGTTCGATATACGTTAACTCTAGTTAACAATGCATGTGTGTGTGCATAGAAATTGGAGGGACAGGAAAGTGGTCCTAACGATGCATTAGTGCGAGTATTTGAAGGATGAAAAAGTGGTCCTGAAGAGGCACGTGTTGTGTATGGTGCACGTGGTACGTTGTTTGGGATGCATGTGCGGCGTCGTGTGAGTGGCGTGTGTCATGTGAGTTGCATGTGTTGCATTGGTTATCTCCGGTTAGCTGGGTAACAGATCGGGCAGTGGTCCTTGGGTGAAAGTCCGAGAAAATCCTTGTGTTGGGTGTGTATCACCGTGTTACTGTAGAACTGTTGTTGGGGCTTGTGAGAGTCGATATAGACATGTATACCTAGGCTGCACACATATACCTGTTATCTCTGAGGCTCGTAGGAGTCGGTCTTTGCATGAGAAGCTTGTCAAATTTGTATGTATACAAAACCGTTTTCAAATTGTTTTCTAGGCTCCTGTGAGTTGTGATATAAAATTGTTTTCAAACTTGTTTTGAGGCTCGAACGAGTCGTTACATACATTTTACATATGCTAACATGTTTAGCTTATATTGCACGTTTGACTAGTTTCTGCTGAGTTTTGGCTCACGGTATGGGATTTGAAATGCGTTTTAGGTACCGATCACGTAGGTTGATCTGGAGGTGCCGGAGGGGTGGAAGATTTGTAATCTTCCTTTTGTTTCTTTTGAACCATGTATGTTTACATGTTAGCGGTGTTGGAATCGCGTGTTGTAAGTCTGAGGGCGATATCTATTTAAATGCATGTATGCTTTATTTTAAGAGTAAAACATCGGGTTGGGTGTTATGTATAGTTGTTGTTGGGTGTATCACATGACCTGGAGTTTAGGACGTGACACAACTAGGTTAACATAACCTCAATTTGCCCAAAAACTCAATCAATTTCATCATCTAAATCTCGTTTTCGAAAACCCCCAATTTCATGGGTTTAGCTCAAATCAAATCTAACTTTTAAATTGAAAATTAATGATTCTCCAACGAATATATCACGATAGATTTTCCTTAAATCAACCATAAACCAAATATTTAACATGTTTTAACTTCAAACCCTAACCTAGGGTTCCCAAAACATAAATTTTTCTTGATTTTATACAAACCCAACAACAATACAACTCATATACATGTATTAATCAACAATAGTCATAGATCCTACCTCTTTGACGATCAAACAATAGGAACCAAGTCTCTAGCAAGCTCCAACCAAGCATGGAAGCTCCCAATGCGTATCTCAAACCTTTGACAGGTGCTCAACCAAGAGGGAAGTAAGAGGAACCGACAAATGGAGCAAGAAGAGCACAAGGAGGTTCAAAAACCTGGTTCTAGGATTTTTACTTTGAGTTTAGAGAGAGAAGGAGATGAGAGAAATGAATGGGAGAAGTCATACTTGCGCTCTTTAAATTGCTGCTGCCGATAGTCCGCTCGAACGAACTAGTGACCGCTTGCCTATCACCGCTGTGCGCGAACCTGAAGAAAGAAAATATATATAAGGTTCCAAACTTAAGCCAAACACCTTAAGGCTCATCCAACATCCCACAATAGTTATCCTTCCGCAATACCAAGCATATGATTATCGTTATCGTGATACAATTTTAATTTTTTTTGTCACACCCTAAACTCTGAGTCACGTGAAATGCCCATAAACAACCATACATAACACCCAACCCGATGTTCACTCTCAGATAAAAACATACATGCATTAATTATAATCGCCAACAGGCTTCCAATACACGATTCTAACACCGAAAATATGTAAACATACATAGTCCAAAAAGAAACAAAAAGGAAGACTACTGATCTTCCGCCCCTCTGGCTCCTCTGGATCAACTTATGTGACCGGTACCTGAAAAATATTTTAAATCCCACACCGTGAGCCGAAACTCAACAAAAACTAAACAAACATGAAATAAAAGTAAACATGCTAGGAAAATAATATGCGATTTTTTACTCATACGAGCCTTGAAAATGGTTTTATATCATGACTCCTATGAGCCTCAAAAGAAAATAGTTTGAAAATGGCTTTATGTCACAACTCACACGAGCCCAGGAAACAATTCTATTAAATATACAATGCAACCCACAAATTGCAACACATTCAACCTATAATGTAGTTTCAAGCCTCGTAACGGTTTTCATGATTCACATGCAATCCATGCTAGGCACCTTCTCGGGCTTTCACCAAAGGACTGCAGTCCTATATAATGCACCTTCTCGGTCTTTCACTGAAGGACCACAGCCACATCTAATGCACCTTCTCGGGCTTTCACTGAAGGACCACAGTCCCATCTAATGCATTGTTAGCCAGAACTAACATTCATCGAACCATGTCGTGCACCTTCTCGGGCTTTCACCGAAGGATCGCAATTTCATCTAATGTATCTTCTCGAACTTTCACCAAAGGCCCGCAGACCCATCTAATGCACCTTATCGGGCTTTCACCAAAGGACCGCAGTCCCATCTAATGTACCTTCTCGGGTTTTCCCCGATGGCGCGCAGGTCAGAGGTAACATTCAATGAACCATGCCGTGCACCTTCTCGGGCTTTCACCGAAGGACCGCATTCCCATATAATGTACCTTTTCAGGCTTTCATCGAAGGTTAGCTCCAAACCCTCAAACCCGATTATCACAAACGTTACCACCACACTATCATTTTCCCAAAACTCATCTTTTAGAAAAAGAATCGAAACGCAAACACGTCACACACCTAACAATGTATAGACACCACGTCACCCCCGAGGACGACAACAAAACATAAACAAATCCTTACGGCCACAACACGACCACCTAAAGCAACAAAACAGCCCCTAACAGCACTTCAGTTGACTGAACTCCATAATTCAGTCGACAGAAAAGCTACTGAAAAATAAACAAGAAAAGCCTAACCCAGGTCAGTCGACTGGATCATTACTTCCAGTCGACTGAAACACCTTACTATTGACCCAGTCGACTGAACCACCCAGTTCAGTTGATTGACCCACGGCGAAAATCGATCCTCGCCTTTGGAACAATCTTCTCAACCCCGGAATCGAAGCATCCAAACTCCATTTCGACACCCTCGAACATACCTAAGACCAAAACCACTAAGAAACACTGAAGGAAACACCTCGAAAACCCATTTCTTCCAACTGAAAGCAATCGAAAATGATTTTAAACCAAAACTCGACTTTTCGAAACATAAATCGATTTTTCATACATTTTTAAACGGTTAAAACACGTAAGATTTCACATAGTACCCCTTTAAGACATGAGAGTCTAGGATCTGACCTCGATGAGTCAAAAACTCGATACCTCAAACCACATGAAAAAAAATAAATTTCGTCGGAATGAAATTCCGTCCGGATGAACGCGTAGCCCTGGTGCCGATAGCAAGGATCAACTGTCAAATCGTTGAAAACCAAGTCCTGGGCCTTCGAGAAGTTAGAGAGAAGGCAGAGCTTTCTAGGGTTTCAAAAGCTAGTGAGATAAAAAATATATTTTGAAAATATCTAGGGCTAGATATTTATAGACCACGAAAATATTTTTTTTTAAAATTCACACCACAATGCCCAACAGTCTCGATAACCAACCCCACATGCATTTCTAAACCCGAACATACATAAGAACACATATAAACATGCTATCACGAAAATGAATAACAACGCGTCAAAGCACACCGAAAAGAGAAAACGGGTCAGGGTCTCACACTTTTGCACACTAAACCTGTTCCATGTCCCACATAAGGTCTCATAACAAGTTTTAATTAACCCTCAAAATAAAAAAGGACTGGGTCCCTACAATGCACAGTGCGGGGGTGTTGTGTGGCTTATAGTTTTGATTTTTGAATATATTTTTATGATTTGATTCTTTCATTATATATTAACAATTCTTTTAAACTTTCTTATTGTTTATAAACTTTTAAACAACTGTTGTCTCTAAATCATTTTAATTTTTTTGAACCCTTTATTATTTAATGAAAAATAAATCATAAGTTTTTTGAAATTAATTGTCATCTCTCCCCCATAGGGGTGGGCATCTTGTCGTGTCATGTCGTGTTCGTATCGTGTCGTATCGGGTTCGTGTCAGAAATCTATCAACATTAATCCTACCCATTTAACTAAATATGTCACTTATCCTAATACTAATACTACCCGCTTATAAATGTACTAACCTATTTATAATTTATTTAATAACCTATTTAATAACAAGTTTACATTTTTAATTCTATACATATTTTAATTATAAGATTAGGTAAATTATAATAAATAAAAATCTCTGAACCATCTGTAAAAAGTATTTAAATAATTTGATTAAAAAACAAGATCAAACCATGCATAAAAAATTCTATATTCCATACAATTAATGATTTTTTTTTTATAAAAAATCAACTACAAAACACCGACATAACAGTAACAAGTTTGCCAAGAAATATTGGTTGAATATTCTATTGATTTGGATTCAGTATGATATTAACAACATTGGTTGAACATTCTATTGATTCTGATTTAGTCTCATCTTCATTTATAGTCATTTTTCATAACATCTTCTATGAGCTCATTCAATTTTATTTTTTTAAGTGCTACATAATAATAAAAATATACACATAAGAATTTATTTATTTTTATTTAAGGAATTACATATAACTGAAGGGACCGAAATCCCAAGATACAATGTGAGTTTATATGAATCGAATCAAACACTATGTAGGACATGATCTACATCTTTTTAAAAAATTATACTGTGCCGAACCGTCCAGACGGACGGGAAACCGTTCGGATGAAAAACTGTACGAAAAATAGTATCTTTTTCTAAACCCCAAAAACTAAAACTCGGTACACCTACAAGGCAGAATATGGATTATACTTGCATGATCCCTTTAGTTTGATTGCTTTTCAACTCTTGAAAGATTGAAGTTTCAAGATTAACGTGGCAAACCGACAATCTTGTCTATGCTAGGACGTAAATTCCGTCAATAACTAATATCCACCATATAAGTAATGCCGTTATCTAAGTCACCAGAATTATAGACCAGTAAAAGATCGCATTCTTTAATGAATCAAAATAACGAACACTAAATATACTGCTAATAATTATTTCAGACTTAAGAGCATAAGCACTCATAATAATCATGGAGTGTGAATTAATCTATATAATCAGTATAAAATTAATTTACTCAACTTGATCATATTCAATACACACAAAGTGTACTAGTACAATGAATCAGAAGAATAGTCCAAACTATTACCGTTTTTCGTTATCAAGACGGATCTACTAAAACATTGTGCTACAGCCGTACTGATGGTGTTTCTAATTTCATCTTAAGACTGTACCGAAAATATATATTCTACAAGAACTAATAGTCTGATCTTCTGTATGTAAATCGAACTCTACACACCAGATCAACTACTATATAGAATAAAATACACTTATGCACAATATTAAATAAGTAATGAAACGCATACATTACTCATACAGATTCTCATTAAAAAGAAAAAGTAGATTTTATTAAAAAAAATCAAATACTAAAATACAATACGTCATGGAATGCCCTCTAGAAATTGGTCAAGCCATTCTGCTTCTTCCCCTGTTTTATCTAAAGTAATAAATTCAGTTTCCATTATAGACCTAGCGATAGACATTTGTTTGGAAGATTTTCAAGACACTACTGCACCATTTAGAATAAAGCCATATCCACTAGTGGATTTTAAGTCTTTGGTTTCAAATATCTAATTCTCATCACAAAACCCTTCTACTATGTTTGAATATCTTGTATAGTGTAGTTCATAGTTAAGGGTGTATCTCAAGTATCTTAGAGCCATAACTATTGCCGTCTAATGATTTATTCCTGGGTTACTCGTGTATCTACTCAATTTATTGACCGCACAAGCAATATCTAGACGAGTACAATTAGTCACGTACATTAAATTGCCAAAAATGCGGGAATACTGTAGTTGAGATAAGCCATCTCCTGTAATCTTTGATAAGTGAAGATTTGAGTCTATATGTGTTCTCGCTGAACGATTAATATATTTCTTGAAATTTTCAACTATTTTCTCAATATAATGAGACTGACACAACACATATGCTTGAGATGTTCTAGAAACTTTAATTCCTAATATAACATCTACAACACCGAGATCTTTCATGTCAAACTTATTGTTTAATATTTTCTTGATAGTTTTAGTCATATCATTATTACTATCAAAAATGATTATATCGTCAATATAGAGACACATAATGGCATATTCTTTTTCTATGTCTTTGAAATAGACATACTTTGTCACATTCATTTATTCTGAATTCATTTGACATCATTACGTTGTTAAATTTGTCATGCCATTGCTTTAGTGATTACTTGAGATCGTACAAAGATCTAACAAGCTTAAGCACTTTCTTTTCTTGCCCTGGAATAACAAACCCTTTCGGTTGTTCTATATATATTTTCTCATTCAATTCTCCATTTAAAAACGTTGTCTTAACATTCATTTGATATATTTCAACATTATACAATGCTGTTATAGTAATTAACATTCGAATTAATGTTATTCTTATAACCGGAGAATATGTATCGAAATAGTCAACACATTTCTTTTGCTTGTATCTTTGATGACAAGTCTTGTTGTGAGACTCGGTTCCGTTTTATTTTTGTAATATTTATTTGATGCGTTGGTTATTGCTTCAATCGTATATAAGATAGCATGTTTAGATATGTGTTATACATACAGGGATTTAGTTTTGTCTCTTCGTTTGGGTTTTCACCCAGCGGTGACCGCTCGAGTGATGGCTTGTCCACTCGAGTGGGCCTGTGGCTGAGAGTTAGGTCGGTCGGGGACCGTTCGAGTGGGACCCTGTCTGCTCAAGTAGATTGCTTGGCATGAGATTCTATAAAGACAGCTCATATCTTGAAAAGTGAACCAAAACTTATTTTATAAGTTTCTTTTCTTTCTTTACACAAAAGCTCTACCTTTTCTCTAGCTTTTTAGTGGGCCCGGGCTTAGTTTTTGGCGATCGAATAGCAGATCCTTATTATCCTCGCCGAGGGCTTCGCGTTCATCTGAATGGAATTGCATTTTGGCGACTTTGCTTTTTATCGGAGTTCAAAGATTCAAGTTTTAACTTACCGAGGTAGGATCCTAAATTCTCATGTCTTAAAAGGGTGCAACATGAAATTTTATACGTTTTTACCGTTTTAAAATGCATGAATAGTTGTTTTAAGTGTTTAAACCATGTTTGGTTGGATAAAAGGGCTTTTAAAGTGTTTTTATAGTTCATTTTTGAAGTTGATGGACTTGTATGGGTCCGTGATTTTTAAAAAGGTGAGTTTTAAAAATCCAAATGAATTATGCACTTGATTGCAAAAACCGAACATGGAGGTTTGGAACTAACCCTTGGGGTTGAGCCCCGTTTTAAACTTGGTTGGTCTCTATAGCTAGATGAATGACGTTGCATTGTAAAACGTGTTTTTTTCTCATGGTAATGTGTGTATACAATAGTTAGGGTGGATTTTGGTCTTTCGGTGAAAGTCCATAAAGATGCATTAGTTAGGGCATATTTTGGTACTTCAGTGAAAGCCCGTAAAGATGCATTAGTTCAGATGGATTGTGGTCCTACGGTGAAAGCCCGCGAAGACATGTATTATATGTAAATCATTGTAAAACCATTTTCGAGGCTCGTGTGAGTCATAACAATCATATCATTCTGTTAGCATGTTTTGTTTTTATTTCATATTTAGTCTGTTTTCTTATGAGCTTTAGCTCACGATGTGGGATTTGAAAATCTTTTTCAGGTGATTGTAATCACAGGAGATGATTGAGTGGAGTTCGAGAAGACGGAGGATTAGTTTCAATTTTCTTTTGTTTTGAGAACATGTACTGTTATATCTACTGCTTGTTTTTGGAAGTGTGTTTGGTAAGCCTTGAAGCGATTACATTATGCATGTATGCAGTGTTTATTTTTAGAGAGGAACTTTGGGTTGATGGTAGTTTTATTTGTTCTAGTTTGGGTATCATGCTTTCAAAGTTTTGTTTTTTTTATCGAAGGAGTATTTTCTTTATAAATTAAACGTTTTTGTCCTTACATTTTGCATATTCAAATTCCTGCTCAAAAATCCTATTTTTTTTAGGTGTGTTTTTGAGACTCGAGAAGATTTTCTAGTCTCTGGCTGAAAAATCTCTCGGGTCTCTGAGCGCTTGAGCGGGTAGTCGTTGTGAACAACAAAATTGGGTTTTGTTTTGAAAGATAGTTTGGGGTTGGAAAAAGCTCGGGGTTAACCCTTTTGATGCTCAATGGCTTATTTTGGTTATTTGTTTACAAATAAAATCTCGTGTTTATTTTTGTCTTTGACCTGTTTGGGTTTGGGTATTTTTGGTGGGTCGTGGTACTCCAAAATGTTGATTTGATGGGCTTTTTTTGTGACTCGGGAGTTGGGTTATTACAAATTAAATTAGATCTCTGGGGTCGAATACCTAAGAGCCGTGGGAAGATGGTGTATCACTTTGTGAGATTGATTGCGTGTGCTTGATTGTATGTGTTTAGAGGTTTCGATAACATAAGCATGATAGTTTGTTGAGCATAAGAATGTTGTGTATATGTGAGCATGGGGGTTGAACCTTAGGATTTGTTAGTCTTGCCTTCGAGTGTTTGGATTGACAAACTTAGAAGGCAAGTTGCAAATGCATTTAGCCGACGTGTTTTCTGGTAAGGAATCTAAGTAGGCTACCCAAATGGACGTGTCACTCATGTTGGTTCTCCTCGGTATGTGAGACGTGTTTGCATGATCATCTATAATTAAGTGTTTGCATGATTATGTAGTTAATGTTCATGTTATGCGACGTACTGTATCTTATGTTTTATGCTTCTTTTCGTACAGAGATGATGTCTTCACAGAGAGGACGTGGCTATGGTTGAGGCTGTGATCGTGGTTTGGGTCAAGGGGATATGCCGATCCCTGATGCTGGTGATGTAAATGCTCTTAAAGGACCGATAGATGTAATAAAGTTGCTACGTGAGATTGTAAGCTCTATCCGTCAGCTAGCTAAAACTGCTAAGGGAGAGAGAGAGAGAGTACCTAAGCCGAGGGTGACAGTGGCGATGCGAGAGTTCCGGCGTCTTGACTCTTCTACCTTTGCTGGGGATCCTGATCCCACGGTAGCTACAGAATGGTTAGAATTTGTAACTGGGATTCTAGATACACTGCAAATAGTTGAGGAAGATTTGAGGGATTCTTTTGCCGCTTTTGAGCTGAGAGATGATGCCCATGAGTGGTGAAAATATGCAAGGAATATCGTAGAGGGTACGTGGGTAGCTTTTATGAGGGTTTTTTTGAAGAAATACTTTTTTTCTTCCTCAAGGGACCTATACAGAGAGGAGTTTTATGTTCTCACTCAGGGGGTGATGAGTATCGTGTAGTATAAAGCCAGATTTACTAGTTTGTCTCGCTTTGCACTGTAATTGGTGGTTACAAACGATCTACGTTCAAGGAGATTTGAAAGGGGTTTAAGGCCTGCAATCAGGGAGCGAGTGGTAGGAATGAGGCTGTATGTTTTTACAAAATCGGTAGAGTCGGCTGCAGTGATCGATAACACTTTGAATGAGACTCGTGGACCTAGGGAGGCCAGGCACAGTAGGGTGGGACAGAGGCTCAGTCAGGTGGGTGCTCCAATAAGAGGCAGAGGTCCTTTGACTTTCCATCCATTTGGATCACGATAGCAGTTTTCAGCACTTGCACCATCAGTGGCTTCATTTGGGAGATTAAAGCAAGAAGAGCTCGTTTGCATTCGGTGCAGGCAGCTAGAGCATCGCGTGATGGATTGCCCTCAGTTGAGGCAGTCCTAGAGTTTAGTACCAGTTCAGTCACAGGGGAGGGTGTGAGACCCTGTACCATTTTATTTTCATATTTATGCATATTTGGTGTTTTGTACACGTGGTGGCGTTTTTGTCTTAATATGCTTATATGAGTTATGAAGCATGTTTTGGTTAATCGGAGTATACGGGGTTGGTCTCGGGGGCTGCGGGGAGTTACGGTGCGAATTTTAAAAATTTAAAAAAAAAGATATTTTGGAGGCCTATAAATATCTGGAGTTAAATATTTTCAAAAGATATTTTCAAAACTTAATTCCTAAGTTTTATTCCTTTTCTCTCTGCCTTCTCTCTAACTTCTCGGGGGCTCGGGGCTTGGTTTTTGATAAACCAACTGTTGATCCTTAGTATCGACAACGTGGTCTACGCATCCATCCAGACGAAATTCGATTCCAACGAAGCTCGAATTTACACGTGGATCGAGGCGTCGAGTTTTTGACCCAACAAGGTAGGATCTCAGATTCTACTGCTATATGAGGGTACTATATGTAATCTTATACTGTTTCACCATTTGAAAATGCATGAAATGTGATTTTATGTTTTAGATCTGATTTTTTATTGAAAATAGTTTTTCGACGTTTTCGGTGGATGGAAGTGTGTTTTGAGGGTTTTCTTTTGAGGTTGTGCTGCGAGGCTTGAGCGTGTTAATGCTTGAGGGTGTTTGGTGAGTGTTTAATGGGTGTTTGGAGGTTCGATTTAAGTTTTGGAGGCAAAAAGCAGTGAACCTGTAGCCAAAAAACAAAATCTGGGGAAGTTCAGTCGACTGAACCTTGGAGGTCAGTCGACTGAATCATGCTTTGGGGAGTTCAGTCGACTGAAATTGCTTTTGTTTAGTTTCTCCTTTTCCAGTGAGATTTTCAGTCGACTGGGGGCTTGGGCCAGTCGACTGGGGTCCTGTGTGGGCTGTTGATGTTGGTTTTGATGGTTCGGGTGGTTTGTTTGGGCAAATGATGGTTTGCAAAAGGAGTTTTTATGAAAATTTTTGTGAGAAACGTGTTTATTAGAGGTTAGGAGCTAACCCTTGGGATTGAGGCTCGCTTTTTAAAACGTTTGCATGAAAATATGTTTTTTACATCCTTTGGTTTGATCTCCATGACTTCATGGATTGGATTTCTTGCTTATACATGCATTGTATAACTGCTTTTGGAAAAAAAAATTTTGAAAATGTTTTGTTTTGATCTCCTGGTGAGGGATGGATCTATGTACATGTATAATGTACCGATTTGAGAAATATTTTTAGAAGACAATCTAGATGTACCGGGATGACGTGTATGTGGCACGAGTTGCCCTCGGTGTAAGTCCAGAAACGTGCGCAGAGTTGGTACTCAGGTTCTTCGGGGTAGTTCCCATAAGCTGAGGCGGATGGGTGCTCAGCTCCCTCGGGATCGTAACCCGTAAATTGAGTGGTACGCTCATGGTGCTCCGTATAGAACCTTTGTATATCTAGGCGATCCCACGATATCTAGGGGCTAGATACTAGACAGGAGTCTATAGTTGTGACCTCTGTCACCTGGTGATAGAGTCAGTACATAGGATCATACTCTTCTTTTCCGCGATGGTACATTCTGCGAGGGAACGATGTTTTTTATTACTATTTTTCCTTAACTGTGGTTGGGTATTTGTAATGTTTGCATCACATGGTTTTAAGGATGAAAACAGAGTTTTATGCAAATGAAACAGTTTTGGGAGACTTGTGTGGTCTGATGGGAAAACTTGAGGGTTTTGGATGGAAAACCTGTTTTGGTTTTATGGTTGAGTTCGCTCCCACCATATGATTGCATATTCATGCTTTACAGATTATTATCTGTTTTCTATTGGGTTTCGGCTCACGGGTGAAAATTTTTTGTAAAACCATTTTCAGGTGATGATGTGGATGAGGAGTAACTTGGTAGTGCCCGCGATGGCGGAAGACTTTTATAGTTTCCATCTTTTTGGTATGCCTGTTCCTGAAGGCAGATTTTGTACGCCATAAGGCGATATATTGTACGCATGTTGAACTATATGTCTTTATTTATAAGAAATACACTTTATTGGGGTTTCCATTGGTTTCAACAGGAGGATTTTAATATATGAAAACCTATAGTTTCATATAAATTGGATGTTTGGTGGATTTTCACGTGACCCCGAATTTTGGGCCGTGACAGAGGGAGCCGCCAGTTTGTTTTGGGCGTGGCCAGCCAGGGCATATTCGTAAGAACTGTCCTCAAGGAGGCAGTGTACCGAGCATGGTAGGTGCATCAGTTGTTCCGCCTGCGCAAGATCAATAGATTTATCGGCAGCAGCAACCAGCATTATAGACTTCTAGAGTGACAAACGGGGGTAACTTGGTCCAGTCAGTACGACAGCTGACAGTCCCGGATTATGGTGGACAGATTAGAATGATACAGGGCTGAGTGTAAATCTTTACTGATCCCAATTCTTCCAAGGCACTAATTGTGCTTGATGATGCAGCTACTCTTCCAGGGATTAGAGGTACTTTCCTAGTGTGTAGATCGTGGGCTAGTGTTCTTATCAACACGAGAGCATCACATTCCTTCATTTCATCTTCATTGGGTTTAGAGGTGGACTTTTTGGGTAGTATGCTGTGTGCAGAGACCCTAATCTGTAGAAGTGTGGTGTTGGGACGAGTTTGTAGATCCTGTGAGTTAGAGGTTGCTGATCGCTGTTTAGAGTTTGATTTCATCATTCTAGATATAACCACGTTTGACATTATTCTAGGAATGGTTTGGCTGACCTCCTATCGTGCCTATGTCGATTGCTATCGACGGAGTTGTTTTCCTTTTGACCTCGTAGCGAATTTTGGGGACGAAATTCCTTTAAGGGGGTAGAGTTGTGAAATTCAATTCTGTTTTATTTTCGCAATATTTATTTGATGCGTCGGTTATTGCTTTAATAGTATATAGGATAGCATGTTTAGCTATGTGTTAATAATACGAGGGTTTGATTTTGTCTCTTTGTTTGGGTTTTCACCCAGTGCTGGCCGCTCGAGCGCTGGCCTGTCCGTTTGAGCGGGCCTGTGGCTAAGAGTTAGGTCGGTGGGGGACCGCTCGAGCGGGACCCTGTCCGCTCGAATGGATTGCCCGGCGTGAGATTCTATAAAAATAGCTCATGGCTTGAAAAGTGAACCACAACTTGTTTTACAAGTTTATTTTCTCACTCTACACAAAAGCTCTACCTTCTCTCTAGCTTTTTAGTGGGCTCGGGCTTATTTTTGGAGATCAGATAGCAGATCCTTATTATCCTCGCTGAGAGCTTCGCATTCATCCGAACGGATTCGCGTTTTGGCGACTTTACTTTTTCGTCGAATTTTAAAGCTTCGAGTTTTATCTCACTGAGGTAGGATCCTAAACTCTTATGTCTTAAAAGGGTGTAATATGAAATTTTATGCATTTTTACCATTTCAAAATGCATGAATAGTTGTTTTCTGTGTTTAAACCATGCTTGGTTGGGCAAAAGGGCTTTTAAAGTGTTTTTATAGTTCATTTTCGAAGTTGATGGACATGTATGAGTCTGCGATTTTCAAAAAGGCGAGTTTTAAAAATTAGAATGAATTATGCACTTGATTGCAAAAACCAAACTTGGAGGTTTGGAACTAACCCTTGGGGGTGAGCCTTGTTTTAAATTTGGTTGGTCTCCATGGCTAGATGGTTGATGTTGCATTGTAAAACGTGATTTTTGCTCATGGTAATGTGTGTACGCATTAGTTGGACCAAATTTTAGTCTTTCGGTGAAAGCCCATAAAGATGCATTAGTTGGGACGAATTTTGATACTTCGGTGAAAGTCCGTAAAGATGCATTAGTTGAGGTGGATTGTGGTCCTACGGTGAAAACCCGTGAAGACATGTATTATGTGTAAATCATTGTAAAACTATTTTCGAGGCTCATGTGAGTCATACCAATCATATCATTATGTTGGTATGTTTTGTTTTTATTTCATGTTTAGTCTCTTTCTTCTGAGTTTTGACTCACGATGTGCGATTTAAAAATCTTTTTCAGGTGATTGTGATCAAGGCAGATGATCGAGTGGAGCCCGAGAAGGCGGAGGATTAGTTTCAGTTTTCTTTTGTTTTGGGAACATTTACTATTATTTCTGCTGCTTGGTTTTTGAAGTGTGTTTTATTAGCCTTGAGGCGATTACATTATGCATGTATGTGTTTTATTAGCCTTGAGGCGATTACATTATGCATGTATGCAGTGTTTACTTTGAGAGAGGAACCTTGGGTTGATGGTAGTTTTATTTGTTCTAGTTTGGGTTTCATGCTTTCAAAGTTTCATTTTTTTTATCAGAGGAGTATTTTCTTTATAAATTAAGAGTTTTTGTACTTATATTTTGCATATTCAAATTCCTGATCAAAAATTCTATTTTTTTAGATGTATTTTTGAGACTCGAGAAGATTTTCTAGTCCCTGGCTGATAAATCTCTCAGGCGTCTCACCGCTCGAGCGGGCCTCTGAGCGCTCGAGCATGCAGTTGCTGTGAACAACAAAATTGGGTTTTGTTTCGAAAGAAAGTTTGGGGTTGGAAAAAGCCCGGGGTTAACCCTTTTGATGCTGTATGACTTATTTTGGTTATTTGTTTAAAATAAAATCTCGTGTTTATTTTCGTCTTTGACTTGTTTGGGTTCGGGTGGTTTTTGTGGATCATGGTACCCCAAAATGTTGATTTGATGGGCTTTTTTCATGACCTGGGGGTTGGGTTGTTACACTTGTCTTGTATTTATTTATTGAACCATTTATTTTTATTTTTATTTTTGAATATCCATTTACATCCTAGAGGTATATTACTCGGTAAAAGATCCACCAATTTTCAAGTATGATTTTGCATGATTAATTCAATTTCATTATTGATAGCCTTCTTCTAATATGGTGCTTTAGGTGTGGACATTGCTTATTGAAAGCTTTGGGCTCATTTTCTAACAAATAAGTTAAAAAAAAATTGGACTAAAGAATTTTTAAGTTCTTAACCTTTTACTGCGTCTACGTTCATCTTCATTTCCTTCTTGGTCCTGACTATTACTTCTTGTAGTGTTCGTAAGTCCTTTTAAGAGGACTTGATCCTTGTGTAGAATTATTCGAAAAAATATGTTCGAAGAACTATGTGTTTCTAAATTTAATAATAGTATTCTCATGTATATCCCGAATTTTTTTATTTATGTATCAAAATCAATATGCACTACATTAATTGTATAATCAATGAATATAAAGTCAACAGTTTTTGGCCATATTTTTGTTTTTTTAGGAACATGGATTGCTACCTTAGCCAAAGATCCACACACTTTTAAGAATTTGTAAGAAAGTTTATGAACCTTCCACAATTCGTATGGTGTTTTATTTATTTTCTTGTGTGATAACTTGATGGGAATATAATTTGTGAAAAGTAATACTTTCTCCCCCAAGTTATGAGGTAAACCAAAATTTATTAACATGGCATTCATCATTTCATGTAAAGTTGAATTTTTACGTTCAGCAACACCATTTTGCTGTGGTGAATAAGGTGCCGTTGTTTGGTGTGTAATATCATGTTATTAACAGAATTTACAAAAAGTTGATTCGTATTCACCCACCTCTATCACTTCTAATAATCTTTATTTTCTTACCAAGTTGATTCTCAATTTTATTTTTATACTGTATAAACATAGATAATGCATCATCCTTACTTATCACCAAGTAAAATAATAAAATCTAGTGCAATCATCTATGAACGCAATAACATACTTTTTACCACCTCTAGTTTGAACAAACTTTAAGTCATAAATATCACTGTGAATTAGCCGAAGAGGTTTAGTACTGTTAGTTCTAGACAACCCAATAGGGGGGTGAATTGGGTCTTTAAAAATAAATAACAATTTTAAATGTCTTTTTGAAAACATTTTTATATTGCAATTAAATATAGCAATATAAACAAATATTGAAGCAAGGCAAATATTAAAGAGTATAGGGATAGAGAGATTTAAACTGGACACCAGGAATTTATAGTGGTTCGGCTTCTTCCAAACCTACGTCCACTCCTTAAATTCTCCCTTGAGTATTTCCACTATATAGAATGCTTCACGGGCGCATTCCAAGCTTTTACAATTTCAAGACTTCGCTTGAGTAAATCGAATGTTTATAGGCACATTCAAAAGCCTAACACAGCTTCAAGAAGATCATACGAAAATAATCTCTTATTTTTTTCTAATCTCTCTTGAACTCTTCTTTGATAAGATTTACTCACTCACTCAAAAGATAAAGGGTGACTTACCCTTGAATACAATAAATGAAAAGTATAAATGAGAAACACTCACTCTCTTTACAGAAAAAATTTACAATAAATGAGAAAGTAAAGAGAGATGAGGAACAAGAGCTGGAGATTCAGCAATTAATTAGGGCTTGAGAATTTTGAGTTTGATTCAAGAAAATAGAACAGTAAATGTAAGTCTCCAATTTTTGTAAATGCTGATAAGTTACTCCTTAAATAAGCTCTTGTACATTCATGACCGTTGGAGGTAGGTGGGAGTAATAAATACAAAAAATTCAATCATTGAGATCTGTCACGAATTTGAATTTCTGTCGCCGGTGTCGACACAAAGTGTATAGGGCATGGATCTTCAAGTGGTTAGGTCGACACAAATTTTCTGAGGGGTTGATACGATTTCTGCAATCTACCTTACCAACATCATGGTGTCGACACCTTTGGATATGGTGTCGACTCGTTTGAAACTTCAGCATCCGGGGAGGACCATTTGTGTCGACTTATCTTGCTTTTGTTGTCGACACTAAATACTGCAGAAAGCCTCAATTCTTTTGTGTCGGTACATTTGGACTGAGGTGTCGACACCAAAAATCTTCATGAGGGCTCTAGACTTTGTGTCGACTCGTCTTCTCATTTGTGTCGACACTCAAAATCTGCAGGTGGCCTCAGTTATTTTGTGTCGACACAATTTCCATTTGTGTCGACCCAAAATTTCGAATACCAAAAGTGTGAGACACTTTTGTTTGTGTTGACTCATTTTGAGTCCTGAGAGCTTCGACTTTTTTATGTCGACACAAAACTTATTTGTGTTGACATTAAGTTTTAATACCTGAAGGCAACTTCATAAAAACTGTTAGGGTGTCAAACCATTTGTTCAATAGGTATTGACACACTTGATATATTTCAAGTATACTTTGCCTCAAAAGTGTTTGACTTAATTTTTAATTGGGTTCAACACAAAATATTTTTTATGCAAGAATACGTAAGTGTTTTTATCCTTTTGAGAGATAAGTAATTTCTTTTGGCTTAAGGTGTCAACTTAATTGTTCAAAATGTGTGAACACTTACTTTTTAGAATTATAAAATATTATCATTTTAAATCCATTTATTCTTAGAAAATGAATTATAAAAATCATTAAAATCAAAAATAAAAAGCATTTGGGCTAACAATCTCCCATTTTTTTATGATTACAACCAATATAACAGTTTCTAAAAAGCATTTAAAAATATTTTTCAATAAGAGTTCTCCCTTTATCAATATGGCTTAAACAACATATGCAATTATAACGGCTAGGCATTCAACAGAGTGAAAGCATACAATTTTGATATGATATGCAACAAATAATTAAAAAACATACTAAGTTTATTAAAACTTGTGTAATATATCGAATATATGCAAAGTGATTTGTTAAAAACAATATCCAAAACACATGTCCAGATATTCATAGCCAGAAGCATCAATCATTCATAGGGATATGAATAAGATGTATTTAAATATATATAGACATTCATTCAAGCATAAAAAATTGTTAAGACATCCATCTAAAACATCCATTCAATTCATTCAAAGTAAATAAATGTTTTCAAACATCTATTCAAAATATCAAACAACTCATGCAACCAACTAAAAGAAATGTATGTTTAAACTATTACATCTTCTTCAAAAAAAAAAACTTAAAGAAATGTTTTCTTCTGTCTTTTCTTTTCTTTTCTCTTCTTCACTTCTTTACCTTTACCTTCACTCCTTTACTTTCTCTCCCCTTTTGTAATATTAAAAAAAAAAGGCTACTGGTTATCCATGAATTTTTTGAATTCTTTCTTTTCCTTGGCTTTTTGTTTGCTAACGGTGGCTCGTTCCTTGGATGCACGTGCGCGCTCATCTTTAGCCCCAGCTGCTACCATGGCTTCATATCTGGTTGCCAGTGTCAGATCTGCTTCACGCTTAAGTCGAGCAGCTTTCTCTTCCTTTGTCTCTTTGGGCTTGAACTGCTTGCCCTATGCATCTTTAATCCATTGCAAGTGTTCTTCCACTTTTTGAGAATTTTCATGAATGAAAGAGACGATGCCCTAGTCATAGACTTTTCTCACTTGATGTAGGATTGCCTTATTACAATTAACAATGGAGACAATATTGTCATCTATGGTCTTGCATAGAGCTCTCCTGGCATCTGTGGTGCTTTCAATGTCTCTCCGGAGGCCACGGTTAGTCTTGTCAAAATGTTCAACTTTTTCAGAGAGGAAAGAGACAGTGTGATTTAAATAAAAAAAATCTTAATCAACTTTTGCTTGAAATAAAGTCACTTTGGAGAACAAAGCATGAATTAAGGAGACAACTTCTGATAAGTCAACATAAATAGGAGTAGAAGGTGATGCAGGAGGAATAGATGCGAAAGAGGGAGGAGGAGGAGCAGAAGATGGATCAGGAGTGCCAGAAAGTCCATGAACATCAGGTCGAGAGGGAGGAGAATCAATATCGATAGGAATGAAGAAATTATCTCGAGGTGCATAAGGAGGAGGAGTTCTGGCGGATGAGGGGGTGCCACGACAAGAGGTGGTCCAGACACCATTAACATTTTCAATTTGCATATGTTTTAGTGAGGAACTACAATACAAGTCATGTTTTGGAAAGGCAACAGCCTTCTCCTCAGATAGATAAATGTCAAAATGGCAAAAAACACGAGTGAGATACATTCCACGTGGGAGAAAGGAATTGGATTTACTGTGGGAATGCAACATGTGAGAAATGAACAGAAAACCTAGATCACGGCTCTATTTTTCAAGGATATACCATATTATGAAAATGTGCATATAAGTGACATTACCAAATTTTTCTATTTGAGGTAGAAAAATGTGGTTTATAATGCGATGTAAAATACGCATTTCTGGTTTGAGTGAGTTAGCCTTTAAGGGTTCGGTAGGGTCAATGTCATCATTTTCAAAAATATTCTTAACAGAATCAGAGAAAGAGAGACCTTCAACATCAATGGGTTTCTGATTATGATAAACACAAATTTTTCCTTCGAAAATCTGAAGAATCTCATTTAGAGAGAAACGACTCAGAACAATGTTTACACCATTTATCCATGTGGTGATGGTGGTAGTGTTATGGTTGGTATACTAAAAATTATGTTTTTAGTATTTAATTTTATTTTTTTAATAAAATTAATTTTCTATTTTATGAGAATCTTTATGAGCAATACATGTGTATCATTTCTTTGATATGCATGGATGCTCAATATTCTGTATAGTATTTAATCTGGTGTGTAGAGTACGGTTTGCACACAGAAGATTAGATTTTAGGTTCTTGTAGAATATAAGTTTTATGTTCACAATTTAGATGGAAATGGACATACCATCGGTATGACTGTAGCACAGAGTTTTAGTA
>JAULJZ010142511.1:0-10550 GCA_032270985.1 Heliamphora pulchella | reverse complement strand
AATACCCAGTACAATTTAAGGCCTAAGAGACAGACAATTTAACATTTTCAACAGGGTAAGCATATATAAGAACAATTATGTAAGTGCGTGATGCAGATGCAATGCAAATGCCCAACCCGACTTGAATCCAGAAATAAAAACAGGAGTTCCACTTTAGGACTTATTTCTATTACTTGTATGGACTTATTATCACTATTGCCACCTCAGAGACTTATTGTCATCGCCGTGATTGGATTTCATGTTATTGCCACCTCAGGAACTTATTATTAATGCCGTGATGGGACTTTATATTATTGTCGCCTCATGGACTTATTGTCAATACCGTAATGGGACTTTATATTATTACCACCTCAGGGACTTATTGTCAAACCAACTGGTAAACCAATCGGTAAAAAGACACCCGATTACACATAGCACCCTTATAAAATATACAGGTCTAGAATCCTACCTCGGTAAGTTCAAAACTCGACGTTTCGATCCACGTAAAAAATTGAGTTTTGCCGAAATCAAATTTTGACCGGATGGTTACGTAACCCACCGCGCCAATACCAAGGATCGGCAGTCAGATCGTCCAAAACCATGCCTCGATCCCCCGAGAACTAGAAAGAAGGCAGAGAAAAAATAGGAAACTTGTTAGAAAAGTTTTAAAAAATATCTTTATGAAAATATCTAACTCCAGATATTTATAGACTTCCAAAATATCTTTTTTTTTAAATTTTTAAAATTCGCACTACAACGGCCCATGGCCCCGGAAACCTACCCCACATATATATCTAAGCCCGATCATACATCAAAAGCAGTAAAAACATGTTCAAATAAAACACGTAACGCGCGTCTGAAAATGCCGAAAAAAGAAAACGGGTCAGAATCTCACAACTCTACCCCCCTTAAGGGAATTTTGCCCCCGAAATTCAACATATGGTCAAAGAAACCACCACGTCGATCAGAATCGACACAGTCACACGAGATGGCCAGCCAAACTATTCCTAGGATATAGTCAAACAAGGTCAGACATCCTATACAATGGCCAACTATCTCAAAGACTCAGGATCTACAACCCATCCCAACTTCACATCATCTCCAGCCACTGCCTTAACACAGCACACCACCCACAGAGTTCATCATCAACTCCCAAACAAATGCAATAAGGAAATTGGCCCAAAGCCTGCAGACTCAGAAAGTACCTCTGCTCGCTGAAGGCAAATCTGCATCCTCTGACACAACCGGTGCCCTGGAAGCTATGAGGGATTACGCTCGGGGTAATCCCACTCTGGCCTGTCCACTAGAACCCGGTGCTGTCGGTTGCCGCACTGACTGAACTGATGTACTCCCACCTGCCATCTAGGAAGTCTGAACTGCAAGATATTGTGTCGGTCCTGCACGTACGAACCCTCTGCCATACCAGCCATGCTCGGTGCATCCTCCCTCTGGGAACAAGTCCTGCGGATGTGTCCAGTCTGACCACATCTGTAACAAACCGGCAATTCCATCCCCTACGACTAATCCTATATGGAACTCTAAGCATGCCTCAACTGTGGGTCCCGAGACTGCCTCGACTGTGGGCAATCTAGCACACGATGCCCCGACTGTCCACATCGAAAACATCTGACCTCCCTCTACTCTGGCCTCCTTGACGAAGCCACTGATGGTGATGGTGCAGAGAACTGCTGTGATCTAGATGGATGAAAACTGGGACCAGAGGACCTCTGCCTCTTGCTGGAATGCCCTGCTGTCTGCGCCTCTACTCCACCTTGCGGTATCTTGGCCTCCCTAGAAGCTCGGATCTCACTCATGGTGTTCTCCACCCTCGCTGCTGCCTCCACCAGCTCAGTGAACACACGAATCCCCATCGCTATCACACGATCTCTGATCGCCGGTCTCAGACCCTGCTCAAACCTCTTAGAACGCAGCTCGTCTGTGCTCACGAACTCAGGTGCAAATCGGGACAAGCACGTGAACCTGGACAAGAGTGTAGAACTCCCCCTGTACAAATATCTCCTCGAAGCTGGGAAGTATTTCTCTAGAAACACCCCTGTAAAAGTTGCTCAAGTAACTCCTGTAATAGTCCTGGCATATTTTCACCGAGCGTGAGCAGCACCCCTCAGCTGAAAGGTGGCAAAAGAAACCTGCAACTCATCCTCCACAATCTGTAGTGTGTCAAAGATCCGTGTTACCAACTCCAGTCACTCCATCGCCACAATAGAATCAGGGTCTCCAGTAAAGGTAGGTGGATCCATGCACCTAAACTCCTGCATCGCCACTGTAGCCCTCGCCTCAGGCACTCTCTCCCTAACAACCTCGCCTCTAGAGGTCTCAACCAGCTGCTGGATAGAGCCAACTAGCACACGTAACAACTCCGTCGCGTCCATCGGTCCTAGGAGAGCATTTGTATCCCCAGCATCAGGGATAGGAACATCCCCTTGGCCAACAGCACGGGCGCGGCCTCGACTACGGCCTCATCCTCGTCTCGCAGACATCACGTCTATATGAAAGAAAATAACATATAAGATGTAGCACATAGCATGAACATAAACGCTAAACACTTAGCATGCTAATACATAGCCACATAAGTTCATGCTAAACAAACCCCATATACCGAGGAGAACCAACAAGAATAACACGTCAATCTGGATAACCTACTCAGATTCCCTGCTAGAAATCACGTCAGTTAAACGCGTTTCTAACTTGACTCCAAAGTTTGTTAATTCAAACGCCCAAAGGCAAGACTATCACTTCTAAGATTCAACCTCCATGCCCACATATACACATCATTCACATTGCTAACATGCTGACACGATCATGTTATCAAAGCAACTAAACACATGCAGTCAAGCACACGCAATCAACCTCACATGGTGATGCAACCTCTTCCCATGGCTCTTAAGTATTTGAACCTAGAACTTTGATACCAAGTTGTCACGTCCCAAATTTTGGATCACGTGAAACACCCATAAACTACCAACCCGAGAATACACTCTCAAAATTAACATACATGTATTGTATATATAAACGCCAAACGGCATACATTATAAGGCTCCAACGTCGAGAAACATGCATTAAATATACATGATACAGATAGAAACAAAAAGAAAGACTACAGCTCTTCCACCTCTCCAGCACCTCCAGATCAACCTGCGTGACCGGTACTTGAAGAAAAGCAAATTCCACACCGTGAGCCAAGGTTTAACAAAAACTAGACGGGCATGTAGTATAAACGAAACATGCTAGGAAATCAAAGTGCATGTTTAGACTCTCTTTCAAGCCTTGAAAACAGTTTTTACATGCAAACGGAAAAATGAGGATACAAACCATGCTTTTGACTCACTCACAGGAGCCTGAAAATAGTTGGAAATGGGTTTTTAGATCGCGATTCACACGACTCTTAAAATAGTTTAAAAATTGGTCTATTCGTCCCATAATGCAATACATGCAATCCATGATACATACAGCCGGCCCTCACACGCCGCAACCACAGGTCTAACAACCGGGCCTCATACGCCGCAGTCACAGTCCTAACACTGAGAAAAAGATCCATACATACACATACATTCTCGGAATAAAACCATATACTATGGGGTAAAACCATAGACCAAACCACAGGTTAAAATCGCCAACCAAATCACGGGGTAAAACCTCATACTTTACCATAAGCCACAGGATTAAATCGCCGACTACGGATTATACCACGGGATAAAACTGCATACCACGAGATAACACCGCATACCACGGGATAACACCACATATTACAGGATAAAACTGAAATTAACGGGGTAACACCAAAAATTACGAGATAACACCGAACATTCCTATACATAACCTAATCAGGATTTAAATGCATAAACATACCACATGCACCACATGCATGTTCTCCACAGATCCATCACATCCATGCCTAATAAGACTTTGAGTTTAAAGCATGCAACCACGTTACACAGAACGATACCAAGCTATGTAATCAACTTACATATTCCATGCATAATAAACCACAGTTATAAATGCATAAAACCAGCTATAAGCACACATAGTCATATAACCTCAAAACGTGACATCACCAGCCACAAAACCCGACATCCACTCACAGGGACAACCAACAACCCACACAGCCAAGCCTAACAAGAAGGCTACACTAAACCCTTCAAACCACGAGGTCACACGAACATCACCCTTATTCCTCAAAGGGACCACAGGCCTAAACGTGCCCCAAAACCAACGATGCACAAGCACCGCGCACATAACCGTGGCCCAAAAAACCCGCATCTAACCATGCATGCCACCCCCGAGTACGACACCTACACAACACCTGGGATTACAACACCATACCCGAATCCACCGCACAACCAACCGAACCCCAAAAGGAATTCACATGTATTTGAATCAACTAATTCCTATAAATTAATCAATTGAATATCATAGAATGCCAATCGAAAATCAAAACCCAACCACAGAACCATCATCACACACCCCAGCACTTCAATCGACTGGACCCAACCCCAAGTCGTTTGAACAACACACTGAAAACCACGAAAAATGCCAACAGCCACGGTTCAGTCGACTAACCCTTGAGATTCAGTCGACCGAACCCCAAAAACATGATCCAGTCGACTGAACCTATGAGTTCAATTGACCAAACTCACCCAGAAATCGTTTTTCAAGCTATGGGTCAGCCCTCTAAACCTCAGATCGAAGCCTTGAAACTCCCTTTTCAACACCCTCAAACATACGTACACCCAAGCCTAAAGCTAAGATCTCGAAAGAAACTCCCGACACCCGATTTCATCCACGAAATCGACAAAAAACCGATTTTTCACCCAAAAACCCAACTGAACATAACCACAGCAAACCAACCGGTAAAAAGACACTCGATTACATGTAACACCCTTATAAAATATACAGGTCTAGAATTCTACCTCGGTGAGTTTAAAAGTCGACGTCTCGATTCACGTGCAAAATCGAGTTTCGCCATAATCAAATTCTGACCGGATGGTTACGTAACCCACCGCGCCAATACCAAGGATCGGCAGTTAGATCGTCAAAAACCAAGCCCTGGGCCCCCGAGAACTTAGAGAGAAGGCAGAGACAAAATAGGAAACTTGTTGGAAAAGTTTTGAAAAATATTTTTAGGAAAATATCTAACTCTAGATATTTATATGCCTCCAAAATATCTTCTTTTTTTGAATTTTTAAAATTCGCACCACAACGGCCCACGGCACCTAGAACCTACTCTGCAAGCATATCTAAACCTGATCATGCATCAAAAGCAATAAAAACATGTTCAAATGAAAACCCGTAACGCGCGTCCAAAAACGCCGAAAAAAGAAAACGGGTCAGGGTCTCACATAGTTTATTAGAAAAATAAATAAATAAGAACATGTATAGAAGAACGAATGTGGCGACAACCGGTGGTTTTAGCTGTGAATTGAGTTTTTTTTTTTCTTTGTAATTTTTTTTCTCTTCAGAATTTTTTTCTGGATAATTAAAAAAATGGTAAAGAAGAATTCGGTCCATTGAAAAATCAGCTAAGCGGCAACCAAGTCCCAACACAAAAAGCTGTTTTTCTGAACACTGGTGTAATTCGGTTGTTTTCCAGCAAGCAGCGAAGCCAAACGCAGCACAAGGCTGCGGTGCTTTCCCAAACACAAGAAACAGCGCCAGGTTTCCAAGCCTCAAAGTCGCCTGCGCAAAGTCCAATCACAGTGGAGCAAGCTATGAAATCCAAACAGAAGTGTCAAATGCCCAAACAGTAGCTGCGGCTAAAGTGGATTCCAAAAAGTGATTTCCAAATCATAGGCGCAAGCAACGCCGGATTCCAAGCAAGGCGAATATCCAGGCGTCGGGTTTCAATCCACAGTGGTTTTCCATTCCATGCTTCAGTGGAAGAGAAAAAAAAAGGAAAAAGTGAGCAATTCTGAAAACAGTGGTTTGCCAACTCAGCAAGCGGGTCAATCACAAACAAACTGTTTCGGTTTCTTCTCCAGCAGCGCCGGTGTCCCAGTTTGGAGCAAAGTGTGATTCCAAGCAATTCAGGAACAGTAACGCAAATAACAAAGCAGTTTTTTTCCAAAAGCCAACGCCTTGGGCAGTGCGGCAATCTCAAAGAGTTTTAAGCACTATTTTCGGTAGCAGTGATTTCGACAGTTTTTGTGGTGTTTTGTGATGCTTTGATTGATTTGATATATCAAGATAATATTAAAGAGTCCTTATACAATTTGAATACAGGAAGCTGATTTAGAACATAATTTTTGCAGTTTATCCTTTTAACAGGAGACTGAAACTCTTTAAGAGTTTCAATCGGATCATAAAATTAAAATTTATATTTATCTTACATTTACTTATTAACTATGTGGATGAGATATATTGGTTTTATTTATCCTGTTAATTTAATTAATTCAAAAATTTAGTTTTCATTAAAATATTTTATAATTAAAAATAAGATTAATTTCTTTTAATTAATTAATTTTAATTAAATGAAAAAACTTTAGATATTTTATTTTTTATAGAATATCACGTTTAAAGATGATTTTTTTTAAAATCGGATATCTTGAAAAAAACGTGGGAATTAATTTCGAATTTTGAATTAATTAAATAGAAAAATATTTAATCAAAATAAATTATTATTTTTCGAAAAATGTGAAACGAAAAATAAAATAAATAAATACCTTTAATCACTACCTTAGCTGAAAAGCTGGAGGAAAAACTGTGCATTTATTAAATTTTATTTGTTACGCATTTAAACACGAAAAGATGGTTTGATAAATTAGAATCTTTAGAATCTTATACACGGAAAGATATTTGATTCTTTCAGATCGTGTGACTTTCGAAAGATGGTTTGATAAACCGGAATCTTTGTAATCGTGTACACGAAAAGATGTTTGATTCTTTCATATCGTGTGACTTTCGAAATTAGTAAATTTATTTTAATTAAATAGATTTTTATAACTCTCAAAAATGTTTTAAAAATCTAAGTGGGATAGGAAATTTATTCACAGCTAAATCACACGGTCTCCATCACCAGTTTGTAGGCGATGCAATTAAACTCTGCGTGTTGGCAGTAAGGCCTTCCTCCCCAACGAACCGATTAATTGCACTATCGCCAGTACAAATCTCCTTTAGGGATAATTCTGAATAATTGTCAGTGTGGATCACTTCTCCAACTGAAGGGTTCATTGCGAAGCGATTAATTTGGAATTAGGTGATGGTTAACACTTAACTGTATATAATAGTATCTTCTCTAACTCAGTCATTATTATTATATAATGGACCGAAACTATGTCAGCTATTTAATTTTACTTGGCATGGTCAGTTACCTAGATAGTAAAATTAAAATGAATTAGCCTGTCTGGTCTTATGATGGATAGTTGATGTTCACCCAACGTGGCATGCTATTCATAGGCTTACAAGGCTGCTGGCGAATTAATTTTAAAATGGTAGAGGGAATCAAATTAAAATGAATTCAAAGTTTTGCTCATCATAATTAACGATTTTTTAATTATGTGAATTTCATGATTAAAATAGATTTCAACCCACTCGCTTCAATACTTAAAGAAAACAAACTTACGGGATCAAATCTTGTTAACTGGAAATGTAATTTGGATATAACTTTAACTACAAATGGTATTTCTTCAATACTAGAAAATGTGTCTATTTCAGAAAAAGGTTGTTCCTCAGGGCCAAAAGGTATAAGAAGAAAAAAGTTTAGAAACAGTGAGACACGATTTTCAGGGTAGTAAGTGGGCCACGGACTGGTGTAAAAAAGCTGAAAGGGAGATACTTTCATTGTAACCAGACCTGGTACTAGAAAAAACTATGTCCAATATTTCTCAGAAAGTAGAACAAATAGGGTAATTTCTGTTCACTGGTTATGAAAACATGTTTAGCGGTGTTATTTATCGATACCTGGTGTGTAGATACGGGAACCACTAGTTATGTCTGCAATTCATTGTAGGAATTCCAGAAAACTCGACTACTTAGTGATTGGGAGATTAACATGCATATGGCCAATAATACAAAGGTAACAGCAGTTGTAGTAGAAGATGTTACTCTCAGTTTTGGTAGAGATTGGGTTTTGATATAAAAGATTGTCTATATGTACCAGCCATTATAAGGAATTCAGTTTCTATTTTTGAATTTGCTTAAGACGGATATTTGATTTATTTTAATAACCCTGTGGTTATTAAGGATAATAAACGGGTTATCTATTCTGGTACATTGGTGGATAATCTTTATATTATTACTTCAATTTCTCCTACACTGCAACTGACTAAAACGAATAATACATCTAATTTACCATATAAGAGAAAGTTTTCTTCTTTAATGAATCAAACGTTTCTTTGAAACTTACGCTTAGGTCATATTAATCTAAAAAGGATAAACGGACTAGTAGCAGATGAATCTTTGAGTTCATTGGAAGTGGAGGCACTCTCAGTCGGTGAATCTTACTTAGAGGGTAAAATGACCAAGAGGCCATTTTTTGTTAAAGGCTATAAAGTTAAAGAACCGTTTGAGCTGGTTCATTCTGATGTGTGTGGTCCTATGACAATCTAGGCTAGAGGTGGCTTTGAGTATTTCATTAGTTTCATTGATGACTACTCAAGGTGTTGATACATTTACCTGATGCACCGTAAGTTTGAATGCTTTAAGAAATTCAAAGAATTCAAGGCGGAGGCGGAGAAGCGTCTAGGTAACAGAATCAAATCACTACGATCCGACCGTGGTGAGAAATACTTCTTGGGAGAGTTTTAAGGACTACTTGTCATCAGAGGGGATTACATCCTAATTGACTGCACTTGACACTCCACAGCAGAATGGTATAGCAGAAAGAAGTAATTGAACTCTTATGGAGATAGTAAGATCCATGGTGAGTTATTCAAGTTTACCCGATTCATTTTGGGGTATCCCAAGGAAATGAAGGGTGGTTTATTTTATAATCCAAAGGATCAGAAGGTTATTGTTAGTACCAATACCCGATTCTTGGAAGAGAATTATAGTATAGATCACAGGCCCAAAAGTAAAATTATTCTAGAATAACTGAGAGAAAATACCAGTAGAACGAAAGAGAAATCACAAGTCACTGATATTCTATTATCTCATCGTAGTGGGAGGATTATCGGGACATGAGCAAATCAAGAACAGGGTGCTAATGCAGAGGGTTCAGATTCTACACAGCCTGTTACTGCTAGTACACAGACACTGGTAGTGCCTCGTCGTAGTGGGAGGATTGTTCATCAACCTAACCAGTATATGTTCTTGAGAGAGTCTTATGATAGGATCCCGGCAGAACTGGATATCGAGCCCTGTAACTACAAAGAACCACTATAAGACAAAGATGCAGATCTTTGGCAAAAGGTTATGAATTCAGAGATAGAATCTATATATTCCAATCAGGTTTCGAAACTTGTAGAACCACTCGAAGGGATAAAACCCATTGGATGAAAGTGGATCAACAAGAAAAAGAAAAGAGCAGACGGAAAGATTGAAACCTTCAAAGTTAGGCTTGTTTCTAAAGGGTTCACTCAGAAAGAAGGGATCGAGTATGAGGAAACCTTTTCGTCGATAGCCATGCTTAAGTCTATCTAGATTCTCTTATCTTTTGTCGCACATTTCGATTACGAAATCTGACAAATGGACGTCAAGACAGCTTTTCTTAACAGAAATCTTGACGAGTGTATCTATATGATACAACCAGACGAATTCATTGCAAAGGACCAGGAGCATATGTTGTGCAAGCTTAAGAGATCTATTGATGGACTTAAACAGGCATCAAGGTCTTGGAACACTCGGTTTAATCAAGCTATAAAGTCTTATAATTTTGATCAAAGTCCGGATGAGTCCTGTGTGTACAAGAAGCATGACGGAAGCGTGGTGATCTTTCTACTACTTTATGTAGACGATATCTTGCTCATCGAAAATGATGTGGGGGCATTATCTATGGTTAAAATATGGTTATCTGGACAGTTCGATATAAAGGACTTGGGAGAAACCAGTCACATCCTTGGGATCAAGCTTGTGCGAGATTGGAAACCAAGAATGTTGGGCATATCACAAGCAAAGTATATCGATGATATCCTTGCTTGTTTTAGCATATAGAATTTCAAGAAAAGGGTTTCTCCCTTTCAGGCATAGAATCACTCTATCCAAGAATTAGTATCCTAGGACACTTGATGAGATAGAGAAGTTGAAGACGGTTCCTTATGCTTCGACAGTAGGAAGTCTCATGTATGCTATGTTTTGCACTAGACCCGACATCTGCTTTGCTGTTGGCATGGTTAGCAAATATCAGTCTAATGCAGGGCAGAAGTATTGCACTACGGTAAAAAATGTAATTAAGTACCTGAAAAAGATTAAGGATTATATATTGATTTACCAGGCAGACAGTTTAATACTTTTGGGGTACACAGACTCAGATTTTCAATCAGACATAGAGCTTACATCAGAAGACAAGCTTGCAGATTTTTTACAAAGAGCTTACCAGCTAAGACTTTTGATAGTCATATAGAGGGCATAGGAGTCAGATGTATGGCAGCATGATTTTGAGTATAAGTGGGAGATTGTTA
>JAULJZ010142500.1:0-10550 GCA_032270985.1 Heliamphora pulchella | reverse complement strand
ATTCTCTTTGAGCTTCATTAACATATTCTTTTGAGAAGTGAGTTAGTGTTTCATTGTTTGTACTTCATCTGCTCATCGTAGGAGCGAATCTCTTGTACACGTTCTTCTTTTGCTCATTTGTGATTGAGAAAGGCATTTCTCAAAAGAGGCTAATCTGTCTAAAAGGATTGGATTGCTTGAGAAGGGTACATTCTCAAGAGAGGCTACTCTGCCTAGACTAAGGAGAGAGGCTACTCCACATCTTGAAGGAGTGATAGTGAGAAATCCTCATAGCGGTTGGCTTGAGGCAAGGACGTAGGCCGTTGCACTGAACCTTATAAAAATCGTGGTGTCATCTTTTTACTTGCTTTACTTTCTTTATCATAATGTTATTTATTGTTGCACCACACACACATTTTCGTATTTGAATTCTTCTCTATTATTCGTTCTTATATTTTTAATTTCTTAAACCAAGAAAAGTATTGAAACTAGAAGTTGTAAACTAAATTTTATACTTGTGCTTCAAATCTTCTAACAAAAGGTTTTTAAGTATACTTGTGTATTTAAATATTTAACTTGTAAAGAAAAGCTATACTTGTATTATTAATTATTAAAAACAAAAAGGTGTTGAATCTAGTTAACAAGAAGATTTATTAAACTCTACACTTGCACTTAAATCCTTTTAAGAAAGAGTTTTTGATTATAACATTAATTAAAATATTCTTGTGCCTTTATCTTCAAGCAAGTGGATATATTTGAATATATACTTGAGAATTAAAAAGTTGTATATCTATATTTGAATATATTTAAATTAAAATTTTTTAAATATCCAATTCACCCCCCTCTTGGGATCCCACACATACTATCAATTGGTATCAGAATCTAACACATTATTCTTAACAAGTTTTTGTGAAAAAGATTTATGACAGGTATTGGTGTATCCCCTTTTAGAGAAAGTCAGTCCTTCACAAGGCCTCCAATTTCTTGTGGTGTTAACTATACCTTTTGGAAGTAAAGAATGAGAATTTTCATTCAAATCATGGATTGGAGGACTTAGAGAGTAATCGTGTAAGGTAACTTCACTCCCACCAAAACTATAGAAGGTAAAGAAGTTCCTAAACTAGAAGAAGAAAATGAATGAAAATGATATGAGGCAACTTCAAATTAATTCTAGTGCTATGTATGCATTGTATTGTGCTTTAGATGCTAATGAATATAATCGCATCATGACATTCAAAAGTGCAAAAGAAATATGGGAAAAATTCAAAATCACTTATGAAGAGGCACACAAGATGTTAAAGATTCTAGGATTGACAAATTAATTAAAGAATATGAAAGCTTTTAGATGAATGATGATGAAACCATATTTAACATGTACACACGCTTCACTCACATTATTAATTCTCTCAATGCACTTGAAAAAACTTACCAATCTTATGAGTTGTTAAGGAAAGTACTCAAAGCCTTGCCACCCATTTGGGAAGCTTAGTCTACAGTCATCTCCAAGGCAAGAAATCTAAGAGTCATGACCTTGGATGAACTAATTAGCTCACTGTTGACATATGAGCTCAAGATAAATGAAAGAGTCAACAAGCAAAACAAGGTCTAGAAATCCATTGCCCTCAAAGCCTCAAAAGAAAGTTCCAGTTATGAAGAAAATAAGGAAATCAATGATGAAGACATGGCTCTTGTCACAAAAAGATTCAGCAAATTCCTCAAGCGAGACAAAAGGCTTTCAAGAAGATTTCGAGGCACAAAATTCGACAAAGGAGACTCAAGAAAACGAGATCTCAAGAAGGAACCACTCACTTGCTACAACTGCAACAAAACTGGGCACATCATGCCCGAATGTTCTTTACTCAAGAAGGACTCAAAGGAAAAAAAGAAGGTCATGAAAGCAACCACGTGGGATGACTCAGATTCAAACGAGTTAAGCAATAGTTCAAGTGACGAAGAAATGGCGAACTTTTGCTTGATGACGAGTATAGACAAAGAGATAAGTTCTCACTCTAGTTCATGCAATGAATCTAGTTCTTCTTACTCAATGCCATCATATGACAAACTTAAAAATGAAATATTCAACTTACATAAAAGTCTTTTGAAATTAGAAAAGAAAAATGTAAAATTGAAAAATGAATATAAAAATTTTTCAAAAGAAATCGAGGAATTAAAAGTTTTAAATGAAAATGCTAAAAATAAAAAAGAAAGCATGTCTAACGAGCATAGTTTACAAGTTAAAATATTGGAAAAAAAAACTCATTTTAAAAGTTAAATTTGATAAATTAACAAAAATTTCAGAAAATGAGATTTCTAATCTAACAAAAGAAAATGAGATGTTAAGAAAACAACTCACAAGCTTAAAGGGTAAAAATATTGAAAATGATGTCTCTAGTGAACTAAAAAGAAAAGTAGAAAGTTACTAAAAAAATTAACTATAAATTTGCAAATGGGAAAGAAAATTTTAAAAAATTTTTGGGAGCATAAATGAGATCATTGAATAAAGAAGAAATATGTTATAATTGAGAAGTAAAACTCAAATCTAAAAATTATTTTGTAAAAAAGTCAAAGAACTTTTCAAACTCATATTCAAAGAATATTTATGAAAATGTAACTTGTTTTCAATGCAAGAACAAAAGTCACTTTAAATTTGATTGTCCACTAAAAAGAAACAATCGTATATCAAAAATGATTTGGAGAGTGAAAAACACTAATTCTATAGGACCCAAAAAAAATTTGGGTACCAAAGAAAATCACTTAATCTATGTTGTAGATATACTTGAGATTCTCATCATTCTCAAAGGAAAGATAGTATTTGGATAGTGGATACTCAAAACATAAGATGGGCTACAAGTCAAAATTCTTAAGCTTAACACCTAAGGATGGAGCTTATGTGACATTTGAAGACAACGGGAAATGTAAAATCATTGGTATAGGTAAGGTTGGTAAGAAATCTTCCCTATCTATTGATAACGTACTTCTTGTTGATGATCATAAGCATAATCTCCTTAGTATTAGTTAATTATGCGATAAAGGTTATAGTGTACAATGTTTGCATGACACGTGTTGTTGAAAACAAAGAAAGTAATAAAGTTTTATTTGTTGCAAAAAGATTTGAAAATATTTACACTATCGATTTTGAAAATCTAAATTCTCAAAATGTTCAATATTTTTCTGTAGTAAATGAAACTAGTTGGTTATGGCATAGGAGGTTAGGTCATGCTAGCATGTGATCTTCTATCCAAACTTGTCAAGAAAGATTTGGTCAAAGGCTTGCCTAAGACTAAATTTATTAAAGACAAAATTTGTAATACTTGCCAATTTGATAAGCAAGCCAAAACAAGTTTCAAAAAGAAACAAGAAATTTCTACAAATAGATCTCTACAATTACTTTATCTTTATTTGTTTGGTCCTATGAAACCCCAAAGTCTTGGAGGAAAAGTATACTATTTTTTTATTGTTGATGATTTTTCACGATATACATGGGTTTTATTTCTTGCAACAAAAGATAAAATATGTCATATGTACGCTAAACTTTGTAAGAAAATTCAAAATAAAAAGGGCTATTCTATTCTACATATTCGTAATGATAGAGGAGGAGAGTTTAAAAATAAAGATGTAGAAATTTTTTTTGACCAAAATGGAATTTCTCATAATTTTTCTGCACCTCGAACTCCTTAACAAAATGGGGTTGTTGAGAGAAAAAATTAATCTTTACAAAAAATGGCACGAACCATGTTAAATGAAGACAAAATTCCTAAATATTTTTGGGCCGAGGCAGTAAATACTGCTTCCTATGTCATGAACAGAGTTTTTATAAGATATCATTTAAACAAAACTCCTTATAAGCTATGGAATAGTAGAAATCCCAATATTTCATATTTTCATGTCTTTGAATGTAAATGCTTTATTTTAAATGATAAAAATGATTTGAAAAAATTTGAATCTATATCTGATAAAGAAATTTTTCTAGGGTATGCTACAAATAGTAAAGCTTATAGAGTATACAATAACATAACTATGACATTAGTAGAATCCATTCATATAACATTTGATGAGGCTAACCTTTTTTCTTCTAAGATTATAGTTGATGATGATTTAGATATAAATAAAGAAATGGAAGAACTACAAATCAAGGAAGACAAAGACAAAAGCATAAGATTCATGAGTCTAAAAGTCAAGAAGAATATAAAAACCTACCAAAAGAATGGAAGACAGTGAAAGATCACCCCATAGATCAAATCATAGGCGAACCTTCACGAGGTGTAAGTACCCAATCATCTCTTAAAAATATTTGTGATCATCTTGCTTTTCTTTCACAAGAAGAACCTAAAAATATAAATGATGCACTAGAAGATGAATCTTGGATAATAGCCATGCAAGAAGAACTAAACCAATTTAAAAGAAATAAAATTTAGAGTTTAGTTCCTAGATCTAAAGATCATACGATAATTGGAACAAAATGGGTATATAAAAATAAAAAGGATGAAAATGGTATTGTAGTCCGTAACAATGTTAGGCTAGTTGCACAAGACTATAATCAAGAATAAGAAATTGATTTTGAAAAAACCTATGCACCTGTAGTTAGGATGGAAGCCATTCGTATGTTATTTGCATATGCATCCTATAAAAACTTTAAACTTTTTCAAATGGATGTAAAAAATACCTTCTTAAATGGGTCCATAAATGAGGAAGTGTATGTTGAATAACCTCCTGGATTTCAAGATTATCACTATCAAAATCATGTATTTAAACTAACAAAAGCATTGAATGTATTAAAACAAGCTCATCGAGCTTGGTATAATAGACTAAGTAACTTTTTGTTAGAAAATAGATTTACAAAAGGAAAAATTGACACAACTTTATTCATAAAAACAAACAAAGAAGATATGCTCATTGTACAAATATACATAGACTATATTATATTTGGTGCAACTAATGAAAATCTATGCAAGGAATTTTCTCTATGTATGCAAAATGAGTTCGAGATGAACATGATGGGGGAGCTCACATTCTTTCTTGGATTACAAATTAAACAAGCAAAGAATGGAACCTTCATCAACCAATCAAAGTAAGTACGTGAACTGCTCAAGCGCTTCCACATGAAGGACGAAAAAGTTTTGGGAACTCCAATGAGTCCCTCAACTAAACATGACAAAGACGAGCAAGGGAAGCCAGTAGATACTAAGCTCTACTGAGGTTTGATTGGTAGCTTATTCCATTTAACTACAAGTAGACCAGATATACTGTTTAGTGTATGTGTGCATGATATCAAGCATGTCCTAAAGAATCACACTTGATTTCTGTAAAAAGAATCTTACGATACTTAATTGGCACCATAGATATAAGCTTATGGTATCCTAAATATACTTGTTTTGAAATGATTAGTTATTCAGATGCGAATTTTGCTAGTTGCACAATTGACCGCAAAAGCACTAGTGGCAAATGTCATTTCTTAAGAAGATCACTTGTCTCTTGATTTTTAAAGAAACAAAATTCTGTAGCCTTATCTACCGCTAAAGTCGAATATGTGGCTGCGGGTAGTTGTTGTGCACAAATTTTATACATGAAACAACAACTTCAAGACTTTAAATAAAAATACAAAATTGTACTTATTAAATGTGATAATACAAGTGTAATAAATATTTCTAAAAATCATATTTTGCATTCACGAACAAATCATATTGAAATAAGACACCATTTTCTTCGTGATCATGTACAAAAAGGTGATATCTTTTTAGAATTTGTATGCACTAGTGATCAATGGGCCAACATTTTTACTAAACCACTTAATGAGGAAATATTTATTATTATAAGAAGAGAATTGGGACTTATGCATGTTCGTAAGGTTGTATGAACTTAATTAAAAAAGAATTTTATAGCAAAATGACAGCTAGAAATCAACATCTGTGCACACACACTGTCCAATCGACTTAGGCCCTTATTCCAGTCGACCGAACCTCAGTAAGTCAGTCCAATCGACCAAACTTACCTCTCTAGCCGACTGGACCGTCGGCAGTGTTTAAAATCTGGGAAGCCGAACACCTTTTACACTTTGCTAAAACATTTACCACTCTCGGCCTCTCTCTCTCTTAGGGCACAAAAACACCAAGTCTGTGGGTTCCGAAGGATCAATTTCTCTCCTTTCTCTCCCACCATCATTCTAAACCTTTGAATCACCTTCCATGGCACCTAAGGTTAGAGGAGGAAAAGGCAAATCCATTGCTCGAGACAAGCCCACCGGTGAGAATGATCAATTGTTCCACACAACTCGAGCTGAGACTCTCTACAAGCGTCATCTCCAATCTCTTGATCCTATTCTTGGTAAAATCTTAAACATGCGCATCATGGATTCTTACTTTCCTCACATTTTACGTCGTTTTTCCAAAGTGGGTTGGGGGCCTATATTTTCAATCAACCCAAAGGCATTTACCCACAACTTACTCGCCTATTTTATGCCAATCTCTCTCAAGAACTTAATCCAAATCTAAATGATCGTTAAACTCACCTCACTACTTATCTTTATGGGAAAACATATCGCTTTTTTGATAAAAACATAGTAAATCTTTTTGGAATGGGTCGAGGAAACATTATTTGTCCCCAAATTTCATCCTAATCGTGGATCATGGCACAAGAATTCACTCCCGAAACCTTTTTACACATGATCATGAGCGAACCTCCTATCAATATTGCTCTCATAATTACCCAAAAAAAAATATATTGCTCTCACCTCATCTTATTCACAACTCACCCTCGAGGCCAAAATTTTTCAGCTAATTATCACATATAACATCTTGCCTCATAGTGGATCTCGTACTTATATTTCCTATCTTGATTGCTTCTTTTTATGGTGCATTTACATGGAAAACACCGGAACCATATATCTCTCATATGTCAATGGATGCTTTTGAAAGAACGTGCCAAAAGACATACTCTTCCTTATGGAGGTTTTTTCACACCTCTTTTTGAGTCATTTGGCTTTTCCCCGTCTCTTTTAAATTTCCTTCCTCCCAAAAACTTTGATTAACTTACCACCACAACCTTAAAGAAAATGGGGTACAGTTTCCAAAATGGAGAGTGGCTACCCAAACCTTGCAGGAGAGCTCCTCAAGTAGTGCAAGATAGTGACGATGAGGATGCCGCCTATGCCCAGGTTGATGCTCCACCTCCACCTTTTTAGCACCTTCATCTGCTCCTACCTCTAATCCTGCTTCTCTTATAGTACTTGATCCATCCACTCGATCCTTTTTCAAGAAATTGGTCAACTCTTTTTCAAAGCGAGTTGATAAGAAATTTGCACAGGTTAACTCTCGCCTCACTCGCCTTGCATTAGGCAATCCTCCCTACGCTGTCTCTTCACCCGACGATGATGGTGATGATGAGGACACCGAGTTTACCTCTCACTCAGCCTCTTTTTTATCATGACAAAAGAAGAAGAAGCAAGTGCGCAAAGGAAAGCTCAAAAAGAAAGAAGAAAGAAAATGACAGAAAGAGAGAATGAGAGCAAGAGAGAGCAAATGTATTGTACTTTGTTTTACTCATGTACTTATGCTACTCTTATGTTTTGGTTGGATAATTATGCTATATTTATGTTTTGATCTTATGCAATTATGCTTTCAGTAGGTGTGGGACCCGAGCACGCTACTCCCAAGCTTGTAAACCGTGTAAATTTGGTTATACTATGTAGTTACTGAGTGGTGAACAGATGTAGCACTTTTCGTTCAGTAGTAATCTTCAGTAACTAGGTGGTTTGTGTAAACCATGGGATGAATCTGTAAAATCCAAATTTATTAGGCAGTGTAAGCGGGTGTTTAGCCCGAGAAACCAGTAGCTTTTTAAAACCGTAGGTATTGAATACCAGACACGGTTCTGTAAGGGCTAAGTTCTGGTTGCTTTAATTTCTACCGTGGTTTCGGTGCTTGGTTATTAAATTATGCTCATGGTTTTTGGTGGTAAGGAGTACCAGCCAACAGATTTCGATTTGTGGGCTAACGTACTGTTGGAATACCGCTGGTTTGGTGCTTTATACTCCAACCGGTTTGTGTTTATATGTGGCTGTTTATGGGACTCACAATCCACTAGTGGGTTTTGTGATGGGATAAAAATCTGTGGGCCGGTTTTTTTTCAAATGGCAATTTAAAATTGATGTGCGCATGGCTGATTGAAAGTGAGTGGCCAGATTGCAATCTGGTGTGCTGGTAAGCAAATCTGGTGTGCCAAAAACATATCCGTGGGCTGCTTCATGTGGGACCCGCGGTTTATTGCATGCAGCCAGTTGTCACGTGTTCACATGGTTGCCCAAGCGAATTTTTGTGTGCCTATGGGTTTGGTTTGTTTATTAGTGGCAAATGGTCTTGCATCCCAGGTGGATATACATGTGTAATGGTGGGCCTCGTTTGGGGCTATTTTGTTCAAAAGTGATGGAGACTTGGTTAACACGTGGACTCCACTTTAAGTAATTCACCCAAGCGGTGCAAAGTGGGTACGAGGATCTGGTTGTGTAGTTTTGGTGTAAACTAAGAGCTGTTTACTGTGGTGGGACCCACATTATTGTGGGTCATGAACTTATGATCGGTGGGCAGGTTTTTTATGTTGCTGTATGGATGATGAATTAAGGTCTCTTTGGACGATCTCTTGGTACCTTTCGTTAGAAGTTCATTTGGTTTCTTTTTTGCTAGAGCTTTCTTGAATCCTATCCTTTTCCTCCCTTACCTTCGGGGAGTGTGATGAAGAATTGAGGAGTTGAGTATGCTTTGATTTGGATGAGGATCTGTCTACACTTTTAGTAGGATACCTATGGTGTGGATCGTTTGGTGGTTCTGTGAGTGGGTCTAGTTAATGGTTTGCTCCGTTTGGATCTTATGGTAGAGTTTTCCTTTGGGATGGCCTAGGTTTTCTCTAAGCTGGATTCTCGAGATCTATTATGTCCATATCTTATTGCTGACTTGTAGGGTCACCCACCGCTTATGTTTAGCAACCCTGTGCACAGGTAGGTTGGTAATTTGCTTCGGCAGGATTTGAGCTGGAGTTTTGTGGAGTTAATATGTCGGTTGCTTCTTTTGGCTAGCTAGGGGCCCATCTACCCTTGGTACCTTACTCTTAGTCCTCTGAAGATTCCCTTCGGTTGTCTGTTGGACCTGTGTTTCGATCCTTGGTGGTTCTGTGGTAAGAGTCTTTATTTGGCGAGGGAATCTTCTCTCAGCTTTTAGAGAATCATTTGTAGGACTTCTGGGGAGAGTACGTCTTCTCATGCCTGAGGTTTAGAGCTTTTCAAGGAGCCAGGATTTAGTAGGATTTTTGTGTCATTTGGTGTTGGACAACCAGTTCTACTTGCTGGATTAGTTTTGTCCTTTTTATTTGTGTCTTTTTTCTATCCATGCGGGTTGTGCGTGGAATATGCTTTGCTAGATAGTTTCCCCCGTTGCCAAGCGAGGGTTATGTACGTCATGTTGTTGATGTTTTTGTTCGAGCAGAAATAAAAAAAATTGAACCGACGCCGTGACCGTAAAAAATGACGTGTGCGTTTTTCATGAAAACGGAGAACTACTTCAATCTTAAAGCTTAATACCTTTATGAAACTTGTCAAAAAGTTTCAAGAAGTCCCGAATACGTTGAAGACGACCATGCAACCTTCTCACGTATGTCCCGGACGCACTACGACGATCATGGTGTGTGGGCACCAATACCAATCGAAGAGTTCTTGTTTTTTTATTTCTTCTCACACTTATCTCCAGAAAGAAAAAATTAATTGCCAAATCAAGAGAGGAGGCGGCGGCTATGAAGGAATTAGGGTTAGGTTTAGCCTCTTAATTATATATTTGCATATATCCCTTAAGATATAAATGGTATATATATCTTTCTATCCCTTAAAATAAGTAAGATATATATATCCATCTAAAACCAAAACCCCACCCCTTATATTAGGGCCGGCCACCTAGGGAGTAATCCCTAGGTGTGCCAAATTCCAAATTTGTCCTCCAACAATTCAATTTAATTTCTGAATGTTTCCAGCGGCAAAACTAACATACAAATTAAATTAAATAATAACCAAAACCAATAAGAAAATTATCCGTGCGTAAAATGGGCTACGTGAGGGATCACGAGAAAGTATAGGACTCGAGCTAATCGTACAAGAAAATCGGATATCCCTAACTCTGTCCCCGAGTTATATCCTTTCTCGCACGACCTAGAACTTGTTCCACTAAAGGTCCTGACTAAACTCCCGGCCCTAACTCAAATTATGTCTTGAGTTTTCAATTATCAAATGCACTGAATTCTCCGCACGTTTAAGATATGGATTCCCAAAAAATAAATTAGGTTACTGACAACCCGATTTAATTATCCTCTTTTCCTCGCAACCGCGTAGCTTAACCTTTTGATATGCCGGATCCGGAGATCCACTGTACAGGTTTAGCATAATCAAATCAATAAGCAAAGCACACGAGGGGGAACTTCTCAACCTAAATCGGACGTTATTTTCGTCGCTGATTATCAATTATCGGACAAATAATGCAAGTACCCAACTCATCGGTATTATTGATCTCATGGAGGAAATCTCAACCATTGACGACTCA